>JTDE01001292.1:0-110806 GCA_014338405.1 Paragonimus skrjabini miyazakii
ATAGTGGTACGCTCGATAAAATCAGATTCTTGTCCCGGTAATAATTCACACGAAAATCTCCCAAGGCAAGCCAAAAGACGCGTTCAAAATAGGAGGCTTTGTTCCGTTACAAAACGTGTGCGTGTAGGGCGACAAGTACAAGTTATTTATAGGGCACGTCATGAACACACATCCCCCATCATGAGAAACAGTTAGGACCACACATGTGTATAGCGGTATAAAAAAGTCTCAACCGATTTTGAACAGTTCTGCTGGTTCGGACTGAGTCGAGTGATTTTTTTCCTTCGCTCTCACGGCGGAGGCGTCCTTGGACGGGTCACATGTTGGGGCACCCTAACACGGATATTCCCAGTAAGGCAATCAGATAAAATTGGAACTTCACAACTTGGGGAAAATGTGAATAAGCTGAGGAAATTGCAGATACTACATTATAAAATGACTCACTTTATTCAATATGTTTCGAATCGACAATATTTAAATCCAGAACATTTTGCTTAACATGTTGTTGATAGCAATAGATCGTAACACATGTGACCTCGTTCATTCAACCTGAAGGGTTTATTCTTGGTCTGTACGTTTTCAGTCACTTGACCATGTCAACTATGTTGTGATATCATCTTGCTGTAAGCGTTAAATAAGCCGCAGTCAAAACCTAGCATTTTCCCTTATGAAAATAAAACCAGTCTTGATAAAAGAATCTCTCTTATGTGAAGTGAGATATCAACTAGATTTAGCTGGAACATGCGAACTGCGTTTTGCCGGTGAACTCATCACTTTATAGATCAATTATTATTCAGTGATTTATTTGTGAGTATTTTATGTTGAATTTAACCACGTCAAAATAGACGAGGTAGGTTAACTCGGTTTAAACAACTGAATGCATAACAACTTACCATGTCTATTTCCGCTTTCTCCAATTACGGTGAGCGTGATATACTGAGGAGCGTTTATCGTTAATCTTAGTCGCCAGAAAGAAGATTGTTAAGGTCTGCAGTTGATAACATGGCTGTCTTCCAAATTCACGCTTTACGGATAGTTTAACTAATGCAAATGTGTGTTAATGTGCTCTTCACAAAAATGTCCCGCGTCCCAACAAAATTGATTAACTATTTCATGTTTCATCGATATACATCATTCTGTAAAGGTTTACAGTTGAAATATCCGACTTTCAGCCAAACTTGTCTGTTGTACAATCACCGAAGTTGATCATTTATTTGCGTTGTTCCATGAAACAGCACCATATCCAGCATATTTAATGGTAACAATCAGAGTGAAATTTTACGCGAATAAACCTCCGAAAAACGGACGCAGGGAGAGTTTGATGAAGCAAGATATAACGCCAGAAAGGTATACTTGAACGAACTGAAAAATTATCAAATTGTTGTCCACATTCATCATAAGAAGTTCTTTAGGAGCTGTATGCATGTGAACATTTAATGATCTCACGATAGTGTTTTACATCACATATATATCGAGTTTTTCTAAAACTAGTGACTGGCTTTTCAGAGTAATGAACTGAACTTGTTTGAACATTTTCAGCGGAATTTCATACTTCCGGTGTTGCTTAAAATACCTCTCATTAGGTTCAACACTGTAACTCATTACGAAGGGCTTGTAAAAGTTTCGTGTCAGGATTCACGTATACTCAATTGGCGAATCAACAATTTTGTGATCGATTTATTGACCAACTTAGATTCTCCTGTGAGGTAACTCACTGTGTTATGTGTTGAAACCTAAAACGACATCGTCAGCGGAGAAACTTGTACGCACATTTTTGCTACAGTTAAAAACACAATTCTGCTTCATTGTTGTTCACCAAAGATGCCAGCTTAGCTAGCTGAAGTTGAAAAAACTAGTGGTTGCATCAACAGATTGGTACCGTAGATACCAGCGTATATATTCGTTCGCAAACATTGAATGCCTCAGACTGTGAGCAAAGGTCATTAACATACAGGAAAAATAGATTCCCAAAACGGCCTAAGTTTGTGAATAAGAAATCTGATATTTTTCAAAATCTGCTAAACATTCTGGTTATCACAATCTGTGCAGTCAATCCTGACAGTAGCATGACTGTTTCACTTAACGGTTTTGTAAGATCGTTGTACCATTTCAGTTGCAGATTTTATCCGTACTGAAAGGCAGTAGAAGCATATGAAACCTATTGGTAATACGACTCCACAGTTATGCGGTTTACCGAAGAGTCGCGAACCGCAAACGCCCTTATGGTCAATGTTCGCGACGGCTGGTTCACTTTATCACAAACTGGTCAAGTAGTTCGTGGATGTCTTACAACCAGTCCATGCATTTGTTTCAAATGTATGTCTGAAAGTCATGTTCGAAATGTGTGAAATTCTAGATAATACTGACTTGAAAGGAAAGTCATGTGTTCCCTTCATGTATATTCACTTTTCAAAAATGTGCCATTAAGGGGACGGTCGACTTTATCTGTCATTTTGCACTAGCTAATAACATAACGCTTTATGTCTCAGTCAATATCACGAAGCCCTTGATAATACTACACACTAAAAATATTATTTTTCATTCAGTTAGACGGGGTTGAGATGGGTAGCCCTCTATGGCCAATTCCGGCTGAATTATTCTTCTCTATGATTGAGCTCCGTTTCGCGAATACATTGCATGACATCCGGATTTGTCATCGATATGTTGATGGCATAATAGTATTTGCACAAGACAAACAGACCACAGGGAAACAATTGCATTTACTAAATATTTCGCATCGAAGTCTGACGTTATTGTTTGAGTTTGAAAAGGAAGACACACTCGTCTTTCTGGATATGAGCACCAAGTGAGGGAAGCATGGTACAGTGGGCCGATCAGTACATTGTAAGTCCACCGGGGGAAGACATCTGAATTTCTGCAGTTCCTCACTCATACAACACAAACGCTTGATGGTTCGTTGTCTCTTGAACTGAGCTCAAACTATGTGTACAGGTGACACACGAAACACAGAGTTGAAATTCATTCGTGAGACTCTGGTCTCCAATGATTATCCACTGGGTTCCATTGACTTTCACAGCAAACGGAAAATAGTAAAGCCACAAGAAGCGTCTGTTTCAAATAAACTGGTGTATTTACAGTTACCATACAAAGAAGATAGTAATTTGTCGTTTCTAGCGCGACGACCGACACACGTCAACCAAGGTACATACAATGCAGCTACACTGCGTTTACTCAATTGCACCAAGTCACTCACACTTCCTCGAGTTAAGACTCGTATTCCAGAACTGTGCACTCCACATTATATCTACCAGGTCACTTGCCGTTGCGGTGACGTTTATATCGGCAGAATTGATCGATCCCTGCGCCTTAGAATGAAGGAACGTGTGCCCAAATATGTCGAGGACTTGATGTATGGCGTGACCCGACGCGACCCTACCAAACAAGGCAAGCCGGCTTTTTCGATCATCAGACACTCGCTGGAGACCTGAAATTTGGTCGACCCGACAAACGCTTCCCGTGTGTTGATGCGCCATCACAGGCCAGTTATCTATAAGTCAATCGAGGCGCTGCTTGTCAGGTGCAGCAAGCCAATCCTGCTGACCTGCTGACCATGAACTTCCGTCTGCCGTGAGTTGAACCAGTGACAGACTAATGCATACACTGACTTGACGTATGAACTTAATCCTGTCGTGAATGTTTTATTCAGAGTTAAACACATCATACTACTAAGGATATTTAGTAGACTATGCAGTAGATAATGATGCGTTTCTTCACTTATGTGGATCATGCGGATAAGCACTTAATGAGTAATGTGACAATTCTACAAATATGCAAATTGACTATCGATTATTGGTGTATGTTGCAAACTAACACTATTTTTGTAGCACATGAGAAGCTCCCAGTGGTCTATGGTTAGGAGATGGAAAACTGTTTCAATTCATTTCTATCTTGACAGCATTGTAATCTCCGGGGAATCAAACCTTTAATATGTGAGCACACTTTGAAATGAAAATATATGCAACTTTCGCTGGTCCTTTACACGCAGATAACAAACGATCAGCCAGTTTGACTTGGCAGACGAACTAGCGATCATCTGCACGTGTGCTGGAGACATCTAAGAATCCCACTTGAACCATCACCCTACACACTGCCTGGATCACTGTCCAACTACACAAAAGTCAGCGACATTTTCTTGAAACCGATGAGTGACCATTCAATTCCCAGTCAAACACGTTATTCTCTTCAGTTGTATTTATCGTAAATATTGTTGATCGAATAGTGTGCAGTTTAGCGTTGTCAGTATACACGCGTTCTCAATGCATGTCTCTTGGAAGACAGTTCAAGAGCACTCTAGATAATATTATATGAGCGTTACTATTAGCTTTGCAGAAAACAATTTCCCAACTAGGAAAATGATGATATGGTATTTTTGTTGCTTAAATTTTGGTTACATCGAGTCAAAAGTTCCTTTCAAACTTTTCACGAATACATGCATACAACCTGTATGTGTATACACGCTCAAAATGTTCAGTGATTAGAGGTCGGGAGTTCTGGAAAGCCCTTTGACGATAAACCCACCTTGATGACTCGCCAGTGTGATTACCTATTCATGGACAAATTTGTCCAAAATGCCCTAACGGAAAACGCTTAAATCAGCATAAAATATTCAAATCATCATTAGCAGTCCAAGCAGTGATTCCACATTCCCATTCGAACAAACATCAGACCTGAGTGAGAAACTAAACTTTGTCTTCAAAAACTTACTATATATCGCTTAGTTTACAGTATGCAAGGGGTAACGTGGTTAAATCTACGTAGTCTGAGTATCAGCATTCGCTTGTTCAGAATTCACATACTAAGATGTGACTTGTCTATCAATCATCGATCAGTACGAGTGAAACTGATGGTTCACAATCGTCATATCTCACCATCTTCTGTTTTGGATCGCGTCCTAAGATAATAGTGAACTCAATTAATTCAAAGTTTAGTTGCTTTTGTTTGTTCGGTGCGGAATCTGAAATACACCGTCCGGTTGAGTGGTGCGCAAAATATGACCATCAATTAACGGCATCCAAATTGTAGCTCACAACAAAAATCAACAATTCGAATATAAATCAACTAAGGGATGCCATGACATTCTACAACTGTAGGTGAAACTGTCCTTAGCAAAGTGTGCTTCAACAGTTTTTCGAATTCTGCACTCCTTAAAGACATTTACAAATCATCTACGTGGTCTTCCATCCTGTTGCTAGACTCTATTGAACACAAGCTGAAAATAGTTGGTTCTTCACATGATGCGATTTCAATCTTTTTTCGTCAAATATAATTTGGTGAAAGTCGAGGGAGACAAAAATCAAATTATTTCCAGGTTCCGTTTACGAACTTCATCAGAGAAGAAAGAACAAACAGGTTGCGATATGTTACCATTTCGTGTACCCTCATCATTCACAAACGTAAAGCATGCAAATTATATATAACAAACAAATAGATGTAGATATGGTATGAACAGGCATACAATCATACAACGACAACCCTATGGGTTGTTTAAACCACTTTTGTGCATATAGCTGGCGAGTTCTGGTAAGCATGGCTTTGCTAGAGGCCGATAGCTTTGGGTTCTGATGGCGTAACGAAATTTTAAATTATCTGTGTGGGTCAGTCTGCCGACCTGTTATCGTGAGCTGTATGGCATTCGGTGATACGCGCCTTGAGTGACGGATTAACCGGTTTGAGATTGTTTATAAAGACTGAATGTAAATACACGGCTGGTAAAACAGCTAGTTTTGAAAAATACTGTATAACGAACAAGCCTGTTTTCAGTGATTCATCATCAGGCTAAATACGTCACATTTATATTGCAAACTATACAGAGGAATCATTAAGTGGGGTAAACGGGGACTGAGTGGTTAATGAGATCAGTCAGTTCAATGTCACACTGTGATCAAGTACTCAATTGAACCGTGGGTGTTGATAGGCTAACGGGGTGTGGGGTTGACTATGACAGATCCAAGGCATGAACAAAACGTTCCTGGGTGCACAGAGGTGGGTTAAACAGAGGAATTCCAATAGCTTCAGCCGTAAACGGAATCCTACGCCTCACTGACGTTGATAGGGTGGCTTTAACCCGGTAGATTGGGCGAAATGCATCCGTCACATTGACAGAATGACTCGAATCCACCAGGTGCGATAGTATGGCACTGATGACAGATTTTGTTATTCCACCTTTGAGTCACGCTGGTTGATTTTCCCGGACGGGTTAATATTAGCATCTGGTCGTGCGGCCAACATAAGTGGTTCTATAAGAACAAGTGAATGAGTATACACAAAACGAGGGTGCAGAAATAGGCACTTTACCTTTTACACGTGGGCACAAAACCGGATTGGATGTGAAGTGGACGCGTAACTTAGCAGCGCAAAATGTTGTACTAACCGCCCTTATGAGTCTACGGGTGATAATTTCAGCCTGCGTGTCGCACTTGAAGAGCAATCCGATGTGTACAGTTTTCTTTTCTGCATGATGCAGCTAGTTCCTTTCACTCTTCTGTTGCATAGCTCTGTCTGTGAATCTTTTCGGGTGGCCATTCTGTATGAATACTGTACGTATGAAAGTCAATTTTTCAGCTATAGTATCATCCGTACAAATTCTCACAACTCTGTCGGTCAAACAGGGCGAGTGGTACAAAACTATTGGGAAGAATGTACTGACCATTCCACGTACCGTTTTCTATCAGCCATCAGCGCGGCGACACAACCGTACATCAAAAAAGCCTAATTGATTAATCGTTTCGATCTCCAACGAGAATTACAAATTTCGGTGTGCGGCATTGAATCTAGCCAATGTGTCGGTCGGATTCACGTTGTTATCGAGTACGCAGAGGATGTCGTCAACGTACCTCATAAAAATTATATTGGCCTAACGTTGTTTTAATTTGAACATCACCCACAATTGATCGCAGCTGTCGCATTCCCATAGACTATCCAGTAGGCCCCTTTCGAAAAGAAGCACTCGACTGCTGCGATCAACTGTGGGTGATGTTCAAATTGAAATAAACCGAATCCCCGACTACTCATCAGTAATCCAACGTGTTTTTTTAAAGTTTCGCCATAAAAATATATGAAAACCGTGGTCCCAACAGCGATTCCATTGCGACAACGTCCTTGGGTCGATAAATTCCTTCGTTGGACTTAAGTTGCAGTTGTAGGTGCACAGATAAATTAACTGTTCGAGTTCGACCGGTAGTATCTGAATATCATTCAGAACCCTCGCTATAATCACATAGATAATGTGTAGTTTTCTTTGGCGGCATGTTGGTAAATGAGGATGCGACGTCGATTGTCCACTGAAATTGATATTTTAATTGTATTCACCAGATCAAACGAGTCGGTCAAGCTGTGAGTCGCGAGTTTCCGCTAGATGGGATCTAGTAATTGTGTTAATCATTTGGCTAGTGAGTGGTATGGAGAGTTAGACATGTCCAAAATTATTCTGAAGGTTATCACAATTTTGTCAGTTCCGGGTAATCCATACAGCCTGGAAATCATGGTTCCGGTGAGCGAATTTTTTCAAATATGGCTGAATCAATAATTCCTTTCTATTTTGAACAACGTAAATATTTCGATTTTGCTTTCTTGATCTGGGGGGTCATCTTTTTTACTAAATATTTTCTGAAACTTGGACCAATCTTCTAATATGGTGCACATTTTGTTAATATAATCCGCTTTCTTAAGCAAGACGATACCAGCATCCTTATCAGGCTTCAAAATTGAGATATCCTCATTTATTTTCAATTTTTTCAGCGTTAAGTGATGTTCCCTCATGAGAAATTGTTTTGAGGCTGGACTACAGCGTAAGTACTGATAACAAGAATTCACTAGCGTAGGTTTCAGTTGCTCCGCATCTAGCATCGAGGTAGGATCGAGATCAGACACCTGTGCGTACAAATTCTTAAAATGCACCTCTAATTCTGATTGCCTAGTTTAACGCTGTGGACAACAAGACTTAGGGATTAACGATAGTACTTCCAGTAATATTTTGTCCAGATTCAGAGAAGAAAATCGTGGACGTACCATTCTGGATTAATTGAATACTCCGTGGAAGGTTCTGCTGGAGTGATCTGTTTGAGTAGTAAGTCCATTTTCTTTTCACCCCGTTTCACTGTAATCTGGGTGAAATAAGCCTCAAAGTCGTACCATTCGTCTGTTGCCATTCGACTGAGACCGAGTAGTGTCTTTGCAAAATTAATTTTAAATTCACCCAGCTAGTTTTGTTTAACAGGAGTTCATATGCATAACGTTTCTTATACAACCTGATGAATATTTCCTGCAGAGTTTAGTTAAACTAAATAAATGCGTCAAAATGGACGCTATTTTTACCAGTCGTAAACTCCAGAGTTAAAGAGTAGAAATTAATTCTCTACGTCCAAAACAATCGTTACCTACTATGACACTTGGATTTTTCAATCAAAGTGAATCACTGCTAATTTGAACTCAATAAACTATTTGGATCACACGACATAGTGTTCACTACAAGTTGAGTCACATGCCGTAACTAGGGAATATTCGCTGTCTAACCGAGCATAAGATATACAAAATATTCACGTAATGGAATATTCGAATATTTATCGCGTGTTCAAAGTATGAATTGAATCAATATTCATGAAACCATCAGGGGAGATGCAAAACTTTACAGATCGCGGATAGAAAAATTGCTGCATACGACGAAAATTGATTATCATCATATTCTAACGACACTATGCAGATATTTTAATATGATTCGTTAGCACAAAATGAGTAGGATTTTTGCGCAACTTCTACTGTGTTTGATAGATAAGGTAAATATCCTAGAAGAAACACTGGTTGCTTATTACACAATATACATCTTTCGCTTAGCCAATAAGCTCACCTCACTCCTTCCCCAGACTGCATGTGCATGTAAGCCTACAACGAGTACCACATCCAAGGTAATGTAGTAAGCATAAGCAAATAGGCTAAGAGAAAACATTTGCTTGTTTGTAACTCTCCTCCTTGGCTAACGTGCGCTGATGGTTTGATTCATTTGAAAACTTCCCAGTCCCTCTCTACGTTAGATAATCTAGAGTTAGTCGCAACAAACTGCCATCGGTCGGCCAATACTAGATCGTAAACCATTGATCTTGCAACCACGGTCAAACAGTGCGTTTTACAGGAAACCGATTTGTCCATTTTTGTGGGAGATTGACTAGTGCTGTTAGCTTCAACGTTCACCAAACTCAGCCAAGTGTTATAATCCTCTTTGAGGGAAAGTATGAAAAGGATTTTTAATCGTATAGTCGGATACACGTGAGCGTTTCCTAAGTGTGTCCATCTATACTGGTAATCTATTTTGTAAATATCATTCATCAAGGTAGAAAGCATTCTGTCACCCAGCAGACTAGTTGCTGCACCGTAAATATAAATATAGTCGATGGCAACCGTGCTTCTCACCCGATCAACGAAGTAAATGGGTTGTTTGATTGACGTCTGTACTGTGCTCCGATATATCAACAAACGTTAAAGTAAAACTGAATCCCACTTGTCAACATTTTGGAATGCTGCTTTTGGTCAGACGGACAGTTGTAGTTGGAAAACAGTTCTTTGGGGCTTGTTTTTTTTAAAAGTGTTTCCAGACTTTCTGATGAGGTTTGTCAGTTCCCCAATGTCCATTAATTGACGTCCACATTGTTCTGAATTTATAGAACAGAACTTCACCAACTTTAAGGGTTTCTGTACAATCAGTAGGCTTCATGTAAATGTACATGTATTTTGCTGCTAATGACTACTTATCACTGCATCTTATTGTATCAAACTAGCGCCTTCTTCCATATCTATCACCTGAGCAATCTGTCATCTTAGTTAATCCATTTCTTCTTGTTCCATTGGTTCAAGGTACTTTGTAATCTACCTCAGGCGGTCTCTGTGGTCTTAAAGTGTTAATCTCAATAGGGCGCCCACGCTGTCTTGTTAGCTTTGAGACAACGTGTACACTGAATGCACTGCAATCGTTTATGACTGCAACTTCTGGATACCTGGTCACAGATCTTATAAACAACGTAGAAGCAAATATCTCGTCCGATCTAGAGCATTCCATTTTAGTCATACACTCTGGTTTATAACCGATGAAGGGAAATATAACAATCACTCGTTAGTAAAGTAGATCTCTTGCAAAGTAATACAGCACGGTCGCGCATTTTACTTCATAACCTGTATGACGTAACACAGCTCCGTCTGTGAGACGGATATTCTCATCTCAAACTTACCACCAAAGTCCCAGCACCTTGATTGACAAGCCAAAAGTGAGCAAAAATATCACCATATAGAAAATTCGGCGCTTACCCCTTCGCCGTTCGATGTTTCCACCAACGCGTCTGGAAAGGTTGATCATCCCGATTTGATAACATCACAACAGGAATCCAGTCCAGGGCGGTTCCACTGCCTATTCATGCTAGTTAGATGTTGCCAAGCTTAGATAGGCTCTGTTTTTTGTGGGTATAGAGATATATGCCATATCAAATTGACCGATATAAGTGAAGCGAATTCTTCTGTGCAAAAAGTATCATGCACATAGTATGCGTTCCAAACTGAATTGTATCTACCCATTCAAAAGTGTAGGATGCACTAATGTGAAATCATGGTTAAAGCGCACCACATCTCACGACACCCATCAAACTCATTCTAAAACGTTTATGGAACAGATTCAGTTTGAAGTCGTGGATATGTGTTGGAACTTCTGACTAGCAATTATAGTTGACTTCACGATCGAGCTTTGGACTTCCATTGGCTGTCATAGGGAATAGAAGCAAAATGAGTACAATTCATTGACCGATTGATAGCACTGGCTAAAAGTATAGCGGCGCAAGTTTACATGACGAGTTAACTTACGTAGGAGACACCTGAGGTTTGTTTCTACCAATTTGTTGACAGAATTCGGAGAGAATGCATGTGTTTGAAAGTAAAAGGAAATATATTTCATTGGGTTACTTCATCTATGGATATGCACTATTTTGCTGCAGGTTTCCATGTCAACAGCAGTGAACTAACCGGAGGTTTTGTTTTATATTCACTAGACTCTCCGCAGTAAGGTGGAAGTAAAAATAACAAATAGGGTAGTCAAAGAGACGTTGAGTTGAGGAGTATCATGAATTGGCAGAAGAAAATTAGTGCGCAGGTCAAATACACTTAACTGGTGGGTCCGCTCACCTTGAAAAGAGTTCATCAACCAAGAGCTGCTGACTACGGGCATTTCTGCAGCCCCAGTGAATTTGACCGCGTTGTCTAGTGGGCATTAGAATTACTATGATTACTTTCACTCACAGATCGTATGCCTGATTTGTTTAGTTGAGCGATGCTATGGTAATCGAGGCACTTTAACCTATTTTGCCGACCTGCTTTATATTATGCGGCTCAATAACAGATACTCAGTCCGTAAAATTTACCTTATTCGTCAAAGGGAATATTTTCAGGTATCCCTAGCAGATAAAGAGAACGGCTACATGATTAGTAATCCATACTAACCGATGTATAGTTTACGGTTCGGTGTCGGCAGCTTAAATTATTGATTTTTGAATAAACGGCGCGTGACTAAATAAAGTACAAATTTGGAATCCTCATATTAATACATCATATCCTGATCCCGACGAATAAATTTACTGATTTGACATGTGAGTTCTGTATACGGAACTGCTCACATCTGAAAGTTTAAACAAAAAATGCCGCTGTCGGCGAATTTTCAGACAACGTCTATTCGTCAAAATATTGATCTTTCAGGACCCTATGAAAATGACATTATTTCAGCTAGAGATTAAAACAAGACGGAGATTCATTGGGATTAGCTACAGAAATCTATGTGAGCCTGGAAGCAGTTCCAAGATGGGAACCATGTTACTTTCGTTGTGAAACTTTCGCAACAAACCTAGTGCAAATTAACTCAAATATTGTACCTTTCTGGCTACTGCCATTCACTTGTTTAGTTGTCTACTGTTGATCAAAACGTTACTGCCTTTGTAAACATCCTGAGGGTATAACTGCAAGGTATTTTATGTGGGTCACTCACATTGCTTTATTAGGCAGTACGCCTGTGCCGCCTAGTGAGAACGCCTTTTCTGGATAGAATAGGATCACGTCTCTGTTTGGACAGGTTAAAAAGTAGTGCACAATGACACGTTGGACAGAGGGTACACACGTTAGATGTACTGATTTTTCATAACAAACAGAACATCTTGATGTCTGATCACACCATTTAACGTCAGTGGTGGACAAACTTTGTAACGAAAAGGTTTTGTAAACATGAGGATGATTTGCTACTGATGATTGTTGAAGTGGATGTAACATAGTCATACAGGAATTATCCATATTTTTGAGGGGTTTTACATTCGTTCAAAAATCTTCACTCATACTGTTACATGCGCTGTATGTTGGTGTTGAACAAAAAGTACCTTTGGAAGTTGCTTCGAAATATGTAAACAAAAAAGGCAAACGTAGACAGAAAGAGAGCAAGAAAGCGGTATCAGTGTATATACCAAGTTTGAACGTTTCGTTATCTCACTTGTTGAAAACATGCAGTGAGTTGACATTTTATTCTGCCCTCAATAAAAGTGCCTCGCAGTATTAAAATCTTACGCCAGTGAGTTTCCGTAGATATGATGACCCAATAATCAATTGGCTAGAATAGTCGCTTGTGTTCTCACAGACTATAGCAATAACTCGTCAACAGCACAACAGAATGTGGTTCTTGTGTTTGAACTACAGGCTAATTACAACATGATAAATATTACACTTGCTGTTAAAGTGAACTAGAACGTTAGCTATTGAGAAGGTTTCAGTAGTAGAAGTTTACATGGACACACAGCGCTGCCGGGTTTGGTTTATTGACGGTGAGGCTGACCAAGTTTCTCATGCTCATGGACTTCTTCAGGAATATGCAACTAGGAACTGATATCTGCAACAGTGGTCAAAGGTGATTAGTACATTACTTTCTGACGTTTGAGAAGATGTTATCGACCACTGAGACGACTTAGCTTTGTCGACAAATCGATTTAATTTAGTCACGTAATCATTGGTTGCATAGAGGCATGTAAAACAGTGTTCAATGATTCTATCAGACAGTGGTTTTCAAGAAGGATCAGCGTGGAGTTTTCTAGAAAGTACAATCAACTTTGGCTGCAATGCGGAGACAAATCCAATAATTTGCATTAATTTCGGACAGAGCCAGTGCATCCTCACTGATGTAATTCATTTGAAACTGAACGCAGTAAATTGACCAGAACATCCAGGACTCAGCTGAATGATGTGGTCAAGACAGCCGCAAAATACTGGTCCACTTGACTAACAGCGATAGTTATACCTTCCATTGTTTCCGTCCATTATATTAATCTTGCAAGAGGCTCTAATCTCTACTACACACCTGACGTGTTAACCGACCACAAACGCAATAGATGATACGGTGCACGTCATGGAGTAGATCGTCAGCACAGGCGGAAATTCTCAAATAAGGCGTAACTGTTTATTAAGTTCGTCGGTAAGGCTTGCGTTCAGTGGTGATTGCACAAAACTGTAGCTGAGTTAATTCCAGTTGGAATGCTGAATATTCTTCTGCCCGGTACTCCTAACGCCTTGCAATTCCTCTCATTGAAAGCCATTTATCGATACAAATCAAACTGATTAACTGCTCCATACTGTTTCAGTTACTTCCAATGTTTTCGCATTTGAGCACACTATCTGACCTTGTAACTGACTTGACGGGTTCAACGATGTGCAAGTTTGAACCTTATATCAATGAGTGAAGAATTTGTGATAAACCGGCGAATTAACCAAGTGTTTTGTTGACAATTCTGCGGTTCACTTTGTTCGAACTGATAGAAGAAACTTCCAGAATAACCGTATTACAGTTGTACTTTCGCACCTATGTGAACACTAAGGTCTATTCCAAAATACGACGCACAAGAGATCGATCACGTCAGCAAAAACGCACTTTTTTGAAGTACGGTGGATTTTCTAACGCACATCGACAATACCGGAAGACAGAGGGGTTAGGTATGCTTCAAGCAACGAAACTCAGTTAACGCAATCACCTATTTTTCTGCCGAAAAAAATACGGGCAGATGGTTGATTTTAAAAAGGCTAAATTTCGACGTTTATGTGGATGAAATAAAGTGTAAAGGAGACTTCCAAACGGCTTTTGAGGTCTAAATTTGCAACCTGGATTGTTCTGATCAAGACTGATGAACAGCAAAAGAGGACGATCTACTATTTATTTCACCTCAACTGATGTAGATTTTCATTGAGTTGCGTCCAGTACAATTATAAATATTTCCATATCACAAAATTGAGGCCGTTTCTCACATTTTGACATGAAACATTCAAAAGACACTGGAATAGTTTTCTTGGTCAGATTGTACACTGATAATTAATGATGATAATTGAATTTACATGAGCTAAGTATAATGGATGTACTCGGTGGTGGTTGTTGTCAAAATATGAGCATATTGAATAGTTCCGACTACATCATAGAATATTTTATACGCCAACGGAGTGATCAGTTGGCTAAATTACTTACCCAAAATAAGTCCAAGCTTACTGAAATATCTCTTCTGTCTATAGGATTGTGCGATGAGCTGATCAGTCCGTGATCATCAGCCAAATGCAGGTGCCAACTTCCAAAACACATCAATTCAGCAAGCTTACAAACATGTTTAGACTTATGATTCTAGCGTTGAGTTAAATAGTGCACCAGGACAACAGTAGAATCGACACAGTCCAGCTACAATAGTTTCAGAAGGGAATCGGTCGTTAAAATCGTCAAAAAATTACAAAGTCGACGTTCTGCCGTTATTGTTTGGTCGAGTTTATCCAAAGGAGCCACATAATTTACAGTAGTTGAGTTGTGTGACAGGAGTATGCTGAACCTTTATTAACAAAGGAATTACAATTGCACTGCTTTCAAAAATTCCCAACTGACGTGAACTCCTGGTTCCATGTTGGATGCTTTCCTGATTGTGTCCACTAATCCGTTAAAACGTCAGACCGGTGAAAAGTTTGGTCATTTTGATGTGAAATGGAATCTGCTGTTCAGACCTGAGAACAAGTTTCACAAGAAGACATTAATTGCGACGAACCCTTGTGGCTGGATGTGCCAACTCGAAAGAGACTAAAACTCGGATGAACGCATAAGAACAAACGTCCGGTCAAGGTAGTATCAACAAGTCAAAGAACAATCTGTCAACTAGGACTTTAACTTAAAGTCCGTGAATATATGTGGGGAATTTTTGAAATGGGATGAACATTGACTGAATTGATGTTTATTCTATTGAATTATTAGTCAGTTTGAACTGTTTGTTGTGTTCTTTTATGTAAAACTCTTCACGGAATGAAGCGTCTTGAAAAGCTAGTAGGTGGATTGCAGTTTAGCGTGAACTTTATGACTGTGCTGACGACTGTAATCGCAAACAAACACGGTGATGATAGCAATTTAGTGAGGGGGGGTAACATTTGATGTATCAGTCAAGTTGCGGATTGTGAGAGTGAAACACTACAGGACATTTTGTGATCACTGGTATTTCAATTTAAAAAACAAGCATATCTTTAACGGTCATGAACGTTTGATGCTGGGCAGCCCAAATTACGTGGTTATATTGGTAATGTAGTAGCCGTGGATATACTTCCATGAACATCAGTAGTATGCTAGTTGTAAGCAGTTGGAAAAAGAATCAACACCGACTAGTGTACGTTCGATTAATTAATCGAACGATGAAATAATAGCACATGGTATATGTTTGTGGTTGTTTCCTCCCTGATCAATAGGACGTTTGTCGGAACACTCTTCTCTCATACAAGTCACCCAATTTACAACAAACAATTTGACCTACCAAAATTTCCTGAGTCTCATTCGTCACCGTTTTAGTTGTGCATTAGTTTTCACAGCTGTAATTGTACCTGTGATTACTTCCTATTTTTGAAAACATCGCCTGAATGATACATCCGGTTAGATGAACAAACCTCTAATGTTAAGCCTTAGTCTTTCATTGAGCAAACATTATTCTACGCTGTAAAGCAATCTAATCTGTGGACAGCAACCCGGTCTATTGAAAGTAAGTTAACGAACTAACAAGATACAAATGAGGGTATTAAAAATACTGCTATCATATCCGTTCGATTGTTACAGTCCACTCGAAAACACTCACTGAAGTCATCATAATGTCAGAGTACCGAGCAAAACCTGTTTTGTGAGTTTGATCATCGGACTATTCAAAACACAATAAATGTGTGAACAGTAACTATGGCGAGTCAGAAAATCGATCACTGGAGGTTATAGACGGCATGTTTGTTATCGGTTTCGCAGTTAATGTTCCAAATTGTAGGTTTGATTGACTGCGGGACAGTGGAGGTTGAATATCTGCGGGGAATTCTGCAGATCGTAGCGGTCAGGGCTGCGCAATGGGATAACAACTGCCTAAGCAAGGATCAACATTGAGACTCATTTTAGATTCATGCAACTCACCTCAGCACAGTTAGGTTTAACGTCTCGCCTGTCTGACCGAACCCATCAGGTGTGACCTAACAAAAGACAGTCTTCAGGATACTTTTTATTTGATTTATGTAATCCACGACGTGAGCCTAAACAATCGGAGACTTTCGTCCACTGTCGCTTAATTACTTACAAGGGTGTTTCTACAAGAAGCAATTGATTATATATAGGACTATATCAAGCATAACAACAAACACCTGGGGATCCCAAATGACGATCTAGGAGAACCGGCGGTGCACTGTAACGGTACTGTTCACTTTATGTAATCTATAGACAGAACAAAGGATTGAAAATGGGCTCACCTCTAGGTCCCCTGTTAGCTGACGTTTTCATGAACATACTAGAGGTTAGCCAATTCATTGCAGTCATTGAACAGTTTACATTTTATAATCGCTATCGTGCTGATAACGCTTGTGTCGTTAATGAATATTATAACATGAGTGAGGTTGAAGCAACTTTTAGCTCGATACATGACAGTGTTAAATTCATCAGGGAGTCAGACATCAACGGCCAAATAACTTTTAGATGTTGGCGTATTAGAGAAGGTGGTTCACCCCATCAGACAGTGTACAAGAAATGGACTTGGAGTCGTCAGCACATTCACTTTGACAGTTACGTTCCGCTAAATTAAAACCGACATCTCACCCGATATCTGACAGGTATAGCGCTAATGACCTGCACCAGTGACACTTTAAAAGCCCAGCTAGGTTTCTGACAAGAGTTGCTTTTGCGAAGTGGCTACTCAGTCCGTATTATTTGCAAGGCTATGAGCGCGATATAGTCCGAAATTGTATCACCTCCGATGAATAAGAAACTTGCACTTATTAACATAACTTTTGAAGGAGATCCCATGGCAGAAGCTATCTCAAGCAAGCTTGAACAGCCAGTCGAAACAACTTCTCTGAAGTTCAGCTTTGCGTGCGTCATAACGTCGCAGCTCAAACATAAACGCCCATGTTCTACAGCCAGCTGTTGTGTGCATGCATTCGTTTGCTCGTGTCGAGTATTTTACGTTGATAGTACCGCAAAGCGATTGTCTGTTACAGTGCTTGAATATCATTCTGCGTTTTTTAACAGTAGTGTGATTAAAAAGGTTTCAAGCACGACTGTTGCCTCCTTGTATGCTTGAAATGTACTTGCATTGATTAATGCGCATGAAATGTCACGCAGTAATTCAAAATCTTTTTAATCTTTCTAGTTTAGTTGCCAGAGCAGCAATATGTTTTAATTTTTGGTCACATCAGATATCAGTGGCATGCAAACGAGATTTGTAATTCACGGTCTTCCGGATATTTATTTTGAGTACGGACTGTTATGATATATTGGATGATCATTGCGTAAACTATATAATTATTGAGATTACATTTTCTGTAACCGAACTACCTATTGTCCAGATGTCAAGCTTGCGTCACGCGTAAGGAGTTTCACAGTTAATGGACACCACCGTCAACCGTCCGCATTTGCAGCGTACTCGCTAGCATATCGGAAAAGATGCGAAGTATTTTGTTACGCCGGAGTATAAGTGAAATATCAGTAGCTGGCCTCATTTCACGTTCACTTATAAACTCACAAATTTAAGATAGGTCTTTCTGGTATAGGTGGTGTCGATATCGACTTCCGTGTACTAGTTCTGGTTGCTTCAGAGTAGAGGTGTCTGCATCTAGAATAAATTCGTCATATGTCTTCAGAAAGACTAGACTCACTGTTACGAAGTTTTCGGAAATTAAACGAATATTCCGTTTGACAAGTGCTCATTGAATCTACCAATTATTTTGTTGCCAAATTTAAGTGATATTTCAATTAGTAAGTACGGAGGACAAGCGTTAACTAAGACCAAGTTTGCCCCATAACTCCGAAGTCACAGCGTGAACCGCAACGAATGACATGTATGTGACGCGCATAATACAAAACATAGAGATGAAGACTTTATTTTCGAAGATCGTAGGAGCGGTGACAATTTTACTTTTGCATATTGTATGCTTCATGGTGTTGTAACTGTGTTTTCAGTTGCGTTTGTAGAACGGAGGCTAGTTTGAAAAGCACTATTTCATGTCAGCTATTTTCTTCTTTGCCTCTTCAAATCTATAACACGCTCGTCGAAATTGCGGACTGTTCCAAACCGTCTGTCACTTGGTCTGTTGTAGATAAACTTACCAATGAGCAACCTCGTGGGTGAAGTAAGCGATATGATGATGGTCCTCTGACCCCGTTGGCTCCAATACGGAAGATATCCTTTCACCTGGACAAAACAGGTTGTTAATTTCAGGCAAAGCCCACAAGCAAACAGCGCGCGTGTTCCCGATAAACGTGGAAAGCGTGAGGTAAATTGTGTCCTAGCACACATACGTACAACTATAGTCCGCTTAAGTCTTTCGGAAAAGTAATTTTGAACAACTTTTTCTACTCTGACATTTGTTTACTATTTGAAATAATCTATTCCTGAAAACGAATTTCAGAGTGTTAATTATACTCGGCCCAGATTAAGCATTAATACAACAATCAAGAAAATATGTTTACTTAATGGAATAAAAACTATGGATTGGCAACAAATAGTGACACAACAATGTGTTCAATTTTAAACCGGTTTATGTTGACCACAACTCACAACTGTTAGACGGTTTTGTATACAAACAGAGACGTAGCCTTATAAACGAATTTTGCCCACAGTGGAACATCGTAATTGTGTGATGTCAGAATTTGGACTGGATCAGTGGTTATGAAACAACCAAGCAGCCAATTGTCCGATATAAAGAGGACTACTGCATGTGGAGCTGGAAAATATGTCCACTTGAATGCAGAAGTTATAGTCACATGTGGGTGACGGTCAGTTGAAATCTATTAATTCCTTGATGACAAAATAAATAGCTTTTTGAATTTTGCCAAGCATAAAAGTAACCTTTGTGCATTATATCGTTTTATAGGAAATGTGCTTCTGGAAATCGTATGTTTCGTTCTGGGTAGAATAGCACCTAATTTCTTGAAGTGCGTTCAATGTGAGTGTGTTTCGGTGATTGAGATGAACATACTTTGCTAACATCAGTAAACTAAGTGTACGCTCACCTTTAGTACTGAAGTATTCCTATGACTTTTGAGCGGTATGAACTGCACAAACTACGGCGTACCATTGAGTAACCGTAGTGTGTAGATTACTGCGACGACTACACAAACATCAATCACTGTCACACAGAGTATCACACGTTGGAATAGACAATTATAATACTTTAATGCCGTTGCAAACATTAGGTGGAAAAATGACCGGTTTTAAATTTATCTGGCATATGTCACCACACGTATCTATAAATTCACGCCAGATTATATGCTGTCAGGATACCCTGGTTTCATCGACATCTCATGAGCGACTATCCCATACCACAAACTCTTTAACAAAAGAATGGCAGTCGACCAATTCGACCTCGGACCAACGCATAAAAGACAAAATGTGGGAAAACGGGCTGAGTTCATTTGAAGCAAGTCAGTCAGTCAGTTTGTTATAAAACTCCATTATACTCGAAACGATTGACCGGCCTAGCTCTTTTTTGTTACTATCAAACACTTGTCACCAGAAATGCTGAATACTATTGTTCTGACTGAAAAAGCAAACTTCTAATGTCCGTTATCCACCCAACTTTAAAAAATGTCATACGTGAATTGCAACGCGCGCATATCCTAGCAACTATTCGATGAACGAACTGTCGCCCAACAGTCTCCGATCTGAGTTTCTTAGTGGACTAAAGAAGACGGTTTAACACTTCTGCGAAAACGAAGTTGAGCAATTTATTGGTCCATCCTAAAGGCAATGAGTAACTGGTCTGAGTATCCTTCACTGTACTCGTTTTACTACTTTTAGATGACTTCAGCCTGAGCTTTACGAGTGCCCATTTTATGGTTCAATAATGGAGGCTCCTTTCTGTTGAATAAAAGAGTGTGGAAAAAGTTTCTCCCATTGGTTAGTGCTTGCATTTCAACCAGTCATGCCTGCTCACATGCAGTTTAGACATAGCCGCAACTCTTGACGAGTGTTTCATTCCACCGAGAAAAATCATTCCCCTGTCATTTATAATGCTGACCACTGGATTCATGCGACAACGTATGTATAATTAATTGAAGGTCACCAATGACTGAAAACTAAACGTTGACATGTTAGCCAACTTAAAATAAGTAGTTTGGCAGATTTGATGATTTAGGTGAGACCCAATTGCAAAAATTCAGAGCCTCGGCTTAATTTCAGTCAGTGAAGAAACAGTATGTCAAAATGTAGCAAGCGCCAAACCAGTTGTGCTAAGATGCCATGTCACGAACTAGGAAGTTTCATAGTTGGACCTGGTTAAACATGCATCCCACTTTCTCATTTGGAATCCTTCAATTGGTTCAGGATATCGACTGCTCCGGCAGAATGTCAGACAGTCCACCGATACCACTGCTGAGCAGAGGTATCGTATTACCAATCATTCAAGTTAGCTTTGACCAGTAATGCGCAACGGTAAGATGGCGTAAAACAAATGGCCCTGAAAAGGCTGGACGTGAAAAGATTGTTCGAGTGATGTTTCAAACTGAACACCGCTCAAAGTGAGTAGTATATTTTGCTTAATCACATACTTTCCACTCTTCGAGTGCAGTCAAGTGTACAGGAATGTTTGACATGGTTTCTACTCTAGGATGCAGCATAAACTACACAGTAATGAATAGCTCCAGAAGGAGTAAAACTCAAGTATTACACTTTATGAAGGCGGCCGACTCGAACTGTCAGGTGAATGAAAACGCTGGAATCACCCAACCAAACTCCTGACGAAATCATATTGAGATTACGTCATTTCAAGAAGGTTGACAGAGAGGAAATGTTTATATTTCGAACTGTGAACTTTTCGAATTTAAACTGAATTGAAGATTCCTATAACTGAATTACATTTGAAAAAGAGTGATACAGTCTGTTTTCGAGAAAGGAACAAATGGCCATGACACAATTGACGTTAATCTAAGCAATCAGAAGTTTAAAAAATGAACCAACCTAGAATTCTTATAATATATATGATATACATGCGATATGTATGTGGAGACCAGAGTATATTTTATATGAAGCAGATAACAAACCGGAAGATTTAGCTGTTTGTGAACGCATGATAGTGTCAGTCGCACGCCTGGCATGTGAAACACTTACTTGTCAGTACCAGGTTTTGCCACGATAGACGATAGTACATTGAGCTGAACCTAAGTTTTGTTTGTTCACATAAAACATACGCGTTCAGTTTTTCAAATTGATCTAGTGTCGCGAGCGAGGAATATTTTGAATCTGCATGCAGATTTGTTGAAAATAAACTCGAGAGTAAACCTCAAGTCAGATACTTTTTTAAAGATGTGACGAGCAGCTACGAAAGCTGTCGTCATTTTTGAGTAGTACTTAAATAAAGGCTACCCAAACCTTCCAATGTTTATCAGATACCCAAAAATCCTCTAACAAGTTCAGCGAGTGTGACTTTCACCACACTCCCAACATTAGGACCACTATGGAATTGGCAGTACACTTGATTTGCTTCATTTGAAAGTGACAGAGCAGCTTGGAAATTGTGCACAGGCAGCTGGTTGAATTTGTGTATGTGACAACTCGGTTGTGTCTAAGCCGGGATTGGAAAGCGACTAACCCATGTGTCGCAATTCAAAATTCCGACTATTTACAGGATAAAAAATCTGTTAACAAGTTGTGACTTGAGCCAAGTCGAAATATATTGATCTCAGTTAAAAGAGTTACAAACCAACCCTTGAATGCTACCCTAATTACTGGCTGGGTCAGGTCCTGATCGACTCCACGTTTACTGACCAAAATGAGGATGTCAGCGTTAGCAATACCAATTTGCGTTAATTTGAGTACTTCCCACATTCATATGCTTCCCCTTACCAAATGTGCTTAAGCAACCGTACGGGGTGTGTCTTAATTCACTCAAAAATGTTGGTTAAACTAATGCGAAGACAAAGTAGTGAACAAGAGTAACAAATCAACTACTCGGAAGATTGTAGGCCTTTTGGTCACCAATGGTAAACGTAAACTGACGAATTCGCAGTGTTTGAGATAGCGTCGTATGAGCGCCATCCAGGTGTGCTCTAAAATGAATGAATAGTTTTCTAAACAAGACGAACCTGGTCCCCGTGTCGTACATACAGGTCCTGCTAAAATTCTTCTTGTTTCTGTGAACGACATTTTGTTTGAGACTACCAGGTTGGTCTGGACATACGACCAGGAACGTATACCGTATATAAAATGGTCAAAGATCACATCCACTTACTAGTGGACCATACTTGCTTCGTCTAAAATGAGCATTGCCAATCAACACTATCAACGTACCTGGTAAATCCAGTGGGACAGATGTTTAAAAAACATCGCCACCTTAGACGTTGATATGAAGTCGTAATTTGAGTAATTCAAGTATATTGATCATGAGGTTATCGAGTGAAGCCGAAAATAACGGTCATTTTAATCGCCCGGGTATAAAAACTTACTGGTTTGCAGCTGAATAGTGAGCTACTTTCAAGTTGAGTGTCAAATAATTGATTCTCACCTTCTCATCTAAATAAACATTTTATCCAACCTCTTTCAAAATAAAGAACAAACCTTAAGTTCTCCTGTTACAGCGCATTACCACTGCGTATACTTATCATAACCGGGAATAAAATTCCGGCCACGCGTTCACGAGGCAACCTTGTTGACCCCTGCGCCATAAACCTCTCATTAAGCCCGACCGAATTACCTCGGGTGAAAATTCAGCCCTTATTGCTTTTAATTAGTGACCAGGTTTCCGATCGAACTGGTGGGCTGCTGACGACTTCTAATCAGCAGATAATCCTCCATTCGTAGACCCGAGTTCTCCCGCCGTAAACATTAGTTATCTGAATTACCAAATTATGTAAACTGTGTATTATGCCGCAGTTTAGAGGAATCTAGGTAGGCTTTTGCCATACGAATGTCATGAAGGGTAATAGGTGTTAAAAGATGCCCAGAACAGATTAGCACAGTGTTTTATACACTATTGTTTGTGAAGAGGTTTTTCTTTCTTCGTAGACATAGCTCAATTCGAAAAATATTTTCACGGTAATTTTTGTATCCTGAAAAATACTGTGTTTTTAACTCATGTAAGTTTCTTGGTTGGCTAGCACGCCTAAGGAAAGTATATCCAAGTGAATCCATCAAACCGGTTTTAGTATATTTTCGCGAAGGGCAGTTGCACAACGTTTCTGAACATCTTCCCGTTGAAAAACTCTTCTAGAACGATCTGCTGGAAAAGCAGGATTAAAAACCCCGAGATGTTTCTGAACGTGCGCAGCCTAGACTGGATCGTTCTTCTGATTTGCGACTCAGCAGTTGTGCATTGCCAATGAAGCACAGTCTTCCCATGTTATATCCCACATTTTCTACCAGAATAATAACAACCCACCTGGATTCCCTCAAACGGAAATAATTGAGCAAACTGACTGTTTACTCCCAAGCATGACAGTAAATTTTTGATAGTTTCTGACAGTATCAGTTAAATTTTTGAAGACCTTCAGGAACGTCAAACACAAATAGTTGGACTTAAGTGCCTTTGAGGAGTGAAATCACTATTTTTTATAATTCTCGAAAGAATGCTGCACTTAGAAAGTGTTCGGGTCGCACAAGTATGACTTCCTCGGATAGTTGCAGGCGGTTCTTGTTCCTCTCTGTTCTCATTTCCATGGAGGGAAACAATTTGTATGAAGTGTCTGAATGAAATATCTACTGACTGATTTGTATACTGCCCTGAATTGCTCTCATTGTCCACAGTAGTTCATTATTTTACTTCGTCGTCAATTTCGTAGTAACTTTGAAAAGTATGATCCTCTTTTTAGGGTATTAAACCCAATGTGTGTTTGTCTAATGCGAAACAATGGCCGGGTTACACCAGTGTATGCCACCACGAATATGTTCCCGTCAGTTTTTTGTTAATCAGACCGTCACGTACCATGTGTCCGCTGGGATTTTGTCACAGAAAGGTAGGTGACCAACGTGACATCTACTTGAGATAATGTTTGATTGGCAGGCTAGTCAAATTCAACTCCTTATGTGAAAAGACCAAAGTATATTTGGGCCGATCTAATTATGTGTCTGGAACAACAGCTGCCGTTGGTGTTGCACTGTTACATGGTAAACGGTCAGTTGCATTTTCGGCCGAAACATAGGTAACATTCTAAAAGTTTTTAACAAAGTAGAAATCGGACTGGTTTGATTAAGTCCAACAGACCATATTGTTTTCAGTGCCAACAATTAAAGATATCTAGTCGATGTGGTCAGATAGACTGGAAGATAAGTTTGCCAAACATGTAGGCAGTTGGGTGTCCAAGGTGTGTACATAGCTATTTCATTACGCATCGCTAGCTTCAGTCGAACCACAAGAACAGAACGTGCATCTGTGAAATCATAGGCTTGAATGACAAGTCAACAATAGTCAAGTGAAGTCTAGTCAATATGTGTCTGGCAAAAGTTCACTTGACTACGAACTGAATGATCATTTCTATAAATCTGTCACGTGAAGTCCTTTTTGGCAACTGTTCGTAAATCCTTGAGTCTATCTGCCTACCTAAAGTTCATCGCAGTTATTAGGAATACAGTATGACTTGACATAAGCACTCGGCCCTTTTTTACTCTGAGAGTTTATCCATCGGTTGCAAATTAAACAATTTGCTGATTCAATCAGTTCTTAACAAGAGGAAGAAGAGCATCATCACATTGCAGTAGTTGCGAAATGTTGGTTTTCGTTTTATAAACTATTGGTAGTTCGTCTGTTGTTGGCCATGAACGTAGTGGCTTACATGCGATTATCAATATTCAGCAACGTAGTGGTGGGCACTAAGATTTCTTCGCCAACAATCACAACAAATACTCACATCTATCGCGTGTCAATAACATTTGAGCAGTTATCAATTTGTCCTCCGTCGGCGCAACGGCTATAAGTTTTACGTGGAAGCCGACCTACACTTGTTCATCAGACGCAAACATTCTTGCTGCTTTGTCTTGCAAGGATGTTCATAATGACAATACGGTTCTTCTTTACATTTCAAAGATACGCCTCAGGTTGGCACACGTAGCGCAGTTTCGATGCAACGACAACACAGTTCGTACGAGCCATCTTACAATCACTCATTGTACGAAATTTTCACGAGTAAAAATTGCCTGGAAATACTCCGGACTCGTCTGATTTGAACAGTCATCAATCGTTGACGGTTTATAAGTTTCTCATTAATTATTAGAAAAGAAAGTACATTTGTTTGTAACCTTTGGCTTACGCTTGATTTACGGAATAGTTTATCGGTTCACAAATTTGTTTCTCTTGCAATGCCTGAAAAGTCCGAAGTAAGGCAAATGAGACAAAAGTAGTCATATATCTAAAGTTAAAAATCTACACTGAAATCTAAAATGAACAAACTTTAATGAGGTTGCCAATTACCTTTCTGGGCATGCTGTTCACCAAGTATCTATTGCAGAACAAATTGTGAAAATTCTGAGATTCAGTTGCATTTGAGTCAGTATGCTCAAGAGTTTGTCGTAACACTGCATGTGACCTAGTAACTAAGAGAGAAACCAAGCCAGAACCTCAGATGTTTTACATTTTTACCTGTTTGGCCGCTGACATCAATGTTATGCAGAATTAACTAAATGATCATGGAGATCGACTACGCTGAGGAAATTTTCGGCAGTTCACGGTTAACTTGGTGAGGGCTACTTCTGTCCAGTATAAGTATATTAGTAATGGTTATTCAAAGAGATAACACACCAGCTTCTGCGCACATTTTATGTTGCTCCTTCGATTATATTTTTGTTATCAGACCATTTATATTAGATAATTAACTTGATCTAACATGCGGTGACAGCAATATGTGACGAGTACCACCACAGTTGATTAGGTCCAAAGTGAAGGTCATTTGTGTTATAGGCATTGCGTCAGTTGTGGACTCATGGAAGCATACCCTGTGAACTAAGGGAGTGAAAATCTTTTGATGAAGATACAATATATGTTCGACTTATTGCTTAAGCATACTCACCTTACTCTGATCACTTGCAAATAGTAGATGATTCAGGAAGCCGTAAATTGACTATTATCTTCGTCGATTGCAGCTCATTTATGCTAACACGAAAATATTTCCATGGATACTAATTACGAGATCATTTTGTTCCAATTTCCTTCTTTCTTGTAGATCTGATGACATCTACCTGTATTTCAATGTCAGCCAAAAATATTAACAGCCAACGTATAAAAAATGAACATGGTTCAAAATTGTGCACCCTCGTACGAGTTCTTCAGTTCGTATAAAACAGATTTTCAGAGTACTTTTTATCAGTTGGCAATCAACTGTACAAAACTGTTGTCTTATTGTGAAATATTTACTTTGGACTTGAGCCTTGGAAAACTGAAACCAGTTAATAGAATTGCAAACAGTTTGATCCTCAGTCAATAATATTTCCACGATTGTGAACTTATAAGGCCAATCGGTTTTTTCATATGGATTGTGCCACATTTATTCCATGCGCTAGTTCAGTTATGGTGCGGTTACGCATGAATTGATTATTTGCGAGCGTCGCGTTCAGCATGAGAGATAACCAATATGTGCAACGAAGCAATCAACTCCGTTCTGCTACAGTTTTTGTGCAATCTCCAAATTCTCCAGTGAATAGATTTTGGAAAAATTTAATTATTTACATGGAAATCTTTCACCTTTCCTGGAACAGTTATTTCACTGCAATTTGTCTGGCCATGCTGTACAAGAAAATATAACCACTTTCGTTACAGTCATACTGAAACTAAGTACACTAATCAGAGAGTAAACTCTACGTTATTGGAGAAAATTAATCTCGAAACATATTCACACTAAAACACACTGCAGCTGCAGCATGCATTGCAACGTGTTTCAGTAGTTTATTTGAGCAGTGTGATTTTCAAGAGAGCCAAAACTGAAGTGCATATACTAGTTTTCGTGACATGTTCAAACGTACAATCTTATATGCATTGTCATCCACGTTGACCTGAAGTAGAAGCATAAAACATTACCAACCTCGATGCCATTGAGAATTGCATAACCTGTCTTTATAGTTAACCCTGCGGTGCATGATGGACCAGAATGCGTTCAGACGAGCAACAGCACACGCAGGTACAACCTCCAATGTATGTTTGATGCAATAAGATGAGAACAAACGTTTTCAATTCGATTAATTGTTGCTAACGGTCAACATCCACTTGATGATGAAGTTTAATTGTAATGTTTATAGATATGGTATAGTGTAACATTCTAATCATTAGTTCCCTTACTGTATCTTGTGTATGGAACAAGAAAATACAGATGATGAGATAGCATATTTGTTTATGCGTTCTGGGCAGTTCACAAACAGTAAGCTAGTAGGGGTTTTAGCGAAACAAACTGGGAACAAAACAAATTCGTTCGCAGTGTAATGTATGTTTAGGTAGCTCAGCCTATCATCCAAATTACATCCGAAGTTTAATATTAATGGATATCTAGTGATTTGCAAACTGCTTAATATAGGGCTTTTATAGAAGAAAAGAGACAGATATCGGGTTAACACAAACAATTTAATAACCGGCAGCTAAACTGAATTAGGCAATCAGTGTCTGATACATTTGTACGGATAAGATTTACTCTACAACATTTGGTTTAAAAAGCAAACAGCGTATCTGACACGTCATAAGTGTACATTATATAGACACCATAAAAACGCTGGTCCTGGAAGCACTTGGGTTAGCTAGAGGATATGTTCTGGAAAAAATCGCGGGCCAAAACATGTTGCTGCAGGTGAATCAAATGCTACATTGCACCATCTAACCGGTGCATACAACAAATATTTTTGTTATGTGAACAACGGAGCCACAATGAGTGGCATTCTCACTAGATATGAACAGCGGCTGACTGAATTTTCATAATGACCGGCTGAAGGAATGTGTTTCATCTATGGTGAGTAAGATTTCAGATACTCCGTTCCGTTTCATCAATAGTGTGAGAAAACCATGAGAAGTTATGGAGCAAGAAACCTCTCCATAACTTGAAATCATGACAAATAATAAAGTAGTACTTTCACCACGGTTTACAGCGAATAGCAGGTTAGTCTGGCGGTCCTGCAAATGAGTTATTAAAGTGTTTCAATTTATCCTAAAAGCGTCGATGCTATACACTGTGAATTCAAGGAAAACATTGGAGAACTTTGAAATGAAGGTTCACATCAAGCACAAATTGGAATCGCCAGGTACTTACTTATCAAAGCTTTTACCGTCAAATCTATTTGACTTTTGTGCATAGTAGTGCGCTTTAATTTAAACAATCCCACTAGAGCGTATGAATCCGTTGACAATGTACCATATACCAATGAATACTCAGCAACAAATTTGTTCTGTCATATTTCAGGGTATATTATGTGAGCACATACCTTTTGCATACTAGTCAATATGATTTTTTCGGGGTTGACATAATTATTAAGGCTATCCTCATAGACCACAGGGCGCAATAACTCGATTTTCGTACATGTTTACATGTTTTAACTACCTTGTCAACCAGATTACCTATTGGCGATCTATTTATTACTTAACCGCAAACGTCATATTCAGTAACTGCCATCAGGATCTGGTGGTAACCAGCTGTCTGGGAACGGCTAAATAGCATGCCAATTAACCAATATGTTAAATTAGTTGAACGGATGCATTATTTAGCCTAGTTGACTAAAATTATATAGTAAACATTCCATTCCATTACAGAAAGAGAACGAGAAGTTGGAGCCATTATTCCACCGGTTAATTCGTAATGTAGGCAGCCGTCTGTAGTAGATCTGTTTGCTTGTTTAAAAAACCGAGCTGAAGGCGTCGTGTCCACAATAGTTTGCTCTTTGTTAAAGTAAAACTGACTAGTTTTACTGTGGCTTTAGTAGTATCGGCTTGTGCTGTTTATAAAGATTGAGCTTGGTGGTTCTCTTTTGCTGAGCTATGATAGACTGAATAGATTTTTGGGCGAGTGCTTTCGATCAGGTGGTCCGGATTGGATATGCAATTTACAAGAATGTTTACTCTAACTATCGAGAGTAATGCTTGACAGTTGTGGAATATTCTTCGATTTATATGTCACTACATCATCTCCTGAGACATTCACACGAATATTTCGCCAAATCAGTTGTGTTGAGATGTCATTTGACTTGCTACAGTCAGATTGGTATTACTGCGTTGAGTTGGTTCATCTCTGCTGAGGTGTATTACACCGAGGCTGAACTGTATGTTGGTAAATCTGCACCGCAAACTGCACCGCAGTCTATTGACTTTATAGTAAGCAACGTAAAACTCATCCCTTGAAATCATTATGAAAACACTTACTTCATGGGATGGAGAAATATAACAGTGAAATGTCAGGGATCCACGTTAATTGTTAACTCAGTTATTCAGAACACCTCAAAGATTTGCTTTTCCATTCAACTTCCCCAGCTGGACCCATAACTCATCAGGTAGCCCTGCATTTCACTCGATTATAACGTATTTTCACACACATAACTTTGAGCATACGGAATTGGCTGGACTTGTGGCGGGCTAGATGACCTAGTGAAAAATGTTGACTGAATGATTCAATAAGTTGTTCAGTGATAACGCATGTAACGCGAATGACAACAGGAGACAACAGCCAATGTTTTCACAACGTTAATGACAGATAATGTAACGTGCGGTCGAAACCAGCAGGCGTGCACAGGCTAAATTTGAATTACGTTAGTGGGCGTGTTGCTGTGTTGACGCCGTTTTAGTTTACGTTTGTGTAAGTACTGTGCATGGCCTACTGGGCCTATGGCTCATGCTTGTTTCATGTTTTTTCCTTTTACAGGACTGCTGTTGTAACCCCTACTTGGGAGAACGCTGTCCCCTGGTGTCTCCACGTTGCCCTAAATTTGGTCCGCAAGCGTAACCGACAACCATCATCAGTAATCACAGTAAAGACGGCCGGCTTACACGTTACACTATCTCCTCACTTTTTCTAACCGCTTCTGAGTGGATCGTCGTTTAAGTCAGCTTCCATTCAATTTGAGAGGAGGGGGTGGAGTTGCTCATATTTCTGATGAGTAGTAGGGGATTTTGATTTTCATATAGATTGAACATCACTCACAGTTGATCGCAGCTGTCGCATCCGCCTAGACTTTCCAGTCGGCCCCTTTCGAGATGAAGCACTAGACTCGAGTTTCGCTCTCATTAGAGCTCGTCAAAAGCGCATATCATCGCCACTGCCGGGACTTGAACCATGGACATTCTGTGCATGAGGCAACCGTGTTTACCACTGCGCCATTGACCTCACGTTTGGCACGGCCGAATTATCATATGACAACGCTCATCCACTGTCGCTTGTGAGTAATGGTCAGGTTGCCCGATCGCCTCGAGAGGAGACACAGTTACTATCTCATGCACAGAATGTCCGTGGTCCAAGTCCCGTCAGTTGCACATATTTCTTGACTTGCGTTTCGATAAGTTAAACCTCGTAGTAACCTCTGCCATTTCGTTTGAACATATGGTCTCTTTAACAATACGTTTTAAATTCACACAACCACTCATCCGGATGAGTTACACTGTGATTTTATAATACAAAAAGATATGTTCCATCTACCCCGATAGTTTGAGCAATAGATCTAGTTCTTCATGCAAACGTTTATCTACCTTGTTGTGATTATACCCGTGAGAGCTCAGTTGTGGTTTGTTTGTAGAATTCATTAAAATGATATTGCAGGCTTTTTAGAATATTTCGTTGCTTATTTTCAAAAACTTTTCACAGACGAGGAAAGGATATGCTGGTTTAGGTGACAGCAGATGACTTTGTATACCCAAGTGATCCATCGTTGAATTCGAGATTGTCCCTTTGATCAAGGCTGTAGATCATATCCTTACCACATTTCAAGGTGTCATCGATATCCGTTGACGTATCAGTTCTTCCATTTTCCATGGCGTTAGTCAGAAGTTTTTGTATGTTTATCAGAACCTAATACATACTATAACAAGTGTGATAATTTGGTCATGTGCACATTCTGACTCACATGGACTTGGACCAGAATTCAGGTGTCAGCCCTGAGAAAATGAAATAGGGTTCAACCCCAACAAGGATAAGCCTCGAGTCTTATTTTGTTTCTCCAAAAGGTTTTGGGTAAAATTATGAAGGTATCGATCGGGTTGAAGGGATCACTTCCGTTTAGTCGACTATCGAAAAGATCTAGCGAGCTGTATGTTATTTCTAAAGAGCTGCTTCAAATCCACCGTACGCGGTTAGTCGGTCGCACCTAAATTGAGGTTGATTGTGTTATATAGGTTGGGGTGCAAGTTTTGATCCGGACGATGACAAGGACTGTTTGCCAACTTCGATCAGAACGAAGTTTAGCGTGGAATGTCATTTTGGGTTGAGCCAGTCAACGGGTATATTTCGATGCAACAACTGTAAACAACGGTGGTTGGTGTTCAACTAGTAGCAATAGAAATCAAGCACCTCATTGTCTTCAGAAAAATCTCAATTTTAGGTATACTCGCAAATGATTATACACTCCCGCCTTCTTCCGTGAGTCTCAATAACCTACTTGACGTTCTAATTTTCTTATATAGCTCACGAGTACCTCTTTGACTGTAAAACCGGATGGGAATAACTGAAATCTGTTGCTTTTACACGTGATTTGTTACAAATATTTGGATTATCCGAAATAAATCTGCTAACTAATGTATTCGACAAACTGAATTCGCCGGTAATTTTAACGTAGGAGTGGAAAATGATAATATAAACTGAATATATTTTAATCTGGCCTAAAGGTGAATGAATTTGTAATGAATTTATCTCTTACCACAAAGCAGACTGACCCAACAACACTGTGGATCGTATCAATGCTCCTACTACAAATGAACCGAAAAATCTTGATTTTTCATATTGGCAGCACTCCACCTTGCCTGATATCAGTTCACTTTCCGGCGTGAAATTGTCAGTTAAATAAACAAATGTGATGTGGAAGATCGAGTAGATAGTGTTAGCTGGAAGAATAAACTGTATTTCTTTAAAGGTACGTAACAGGCGGTAAGTGTTAAACACCAGTGATCGCACATTCATTCAATCATATTTGCTTAGTGAATATCCGACAAGTGGACGTCTATAGAATTACTGATGAGCAGTCGGGGATTTGGTTACTTTCAAGTTGAACATCACCCACAATTGATCGCAGCCGTCGCATTAATGAGATCGGAGATCTCGACCCGTCTAGGAAGTCCTAATCACGGGGTTATCGATTGGAGTTAACAGATAGTAACTGTGTCTCCATTTCGAGACGATCGGGCAACCTGACCATTACTCACAAGCGAAAGTGGTTGAGCGTTCACATATGAAAATTCGGTCGTGCCTAACGTGAGGTCAATGGCGCAGTAATAAACACGGTTGCCTCATGAACAACATGTCCGTGGTTCAAGTCCCGGCAGTGGCAGTCTATGGGAATGCGACGGCTGCGATCAGTCTATAGAATTGCATCAAGTTTAGGCCTGGTAACTGCACCTTACATAACAAGAAAGTGTATGAGCCCCGTGGAATAAGCGTTACGAAATATCCGATCGAGTTTCATTTATGGGGGTTTATTAGCTCTGTTTCAGAAACAGGTGGCCACCTCTATTGTTACGCCAACTTTTTTTCGCAAATAAAATTTATGTTCAAGTTGAACAACACAAATTTGATCGCGTTCTTTGCCTTCAGGTAGATTTTTAGGGAGCTGTTTTAGAAAAGAAACACTGTAATCGACTTTCCATCTTGTCAGAACAAGTTATTTTTGCAAATCCCTGCACGATCATCGATTTAAACTAGCAATCAATAACCTTGCCCTATATCGGTAAGATCGGGTGGTCTGATCATTAGTCACATGCGAAAGTGTTTCATAATTCGGCTGGAGTTAGTGTAAAGCCAATGGCATACTTCCGAGCGGGGTCAATTCTTGGAAGCGTGGCGAGAATTCTAACCTCGATCGTGTCAACGATACGCATTATTGACGAAATCTAGCAAGAGCAAACATCGAGTACAATTCATCTTTTTGAAAGCTGAGGTTTAATATGAGTGACGAACTCGAAAGTAACCAACTCTCTGTATGCACAATTTATTTGATAATTATGTTGCGTTCCACGAAAACTTCCGCCACAGGTTACTGAAGTTTACCACTGTTAATCAATGTAGCCTATTTGTTAGTTTACACTCTCTAAGATACGGTAAACCGGATGTAATGACGAGTCAAACTGTGAGATTTCTGAACTCCCAAAGTGAATTGTATGTAAAATGGTAAAACATGGACCACTTGCTTGCATGCTGTTCCTAAATCTGATTTGACTATGATCAGGTTCCAGCCTCCTCACAATAGTGTTTTCCTCACGTTTCACCTTATGCATTTCAACGTTAATCAGAATCGAGTAATGTGCGACATTTTTAAGCTCTAAATGTGATTTTTATACCAACTGCAACCATTTGATTCAGCAGTCTGTGGTTTGCGTGTCATAAGATTTCCCTACTGCAAGAAACGAGTACTATTCGCATAAATATGCGCATTCTCTTGTTTGATAATTTGTATTATACTAACTGGAGTCACTTTCACTACCTTCTGAATGGGTACTAATGTGATATATGTACCATGTTGTAACTTAAAACGGAACATCTGAAGAATGCCGATCACACTTTGTCGGGGAAAAATTAGGGTTGTCATTATTTTAAGAACAGAGTAGGATTCTGCGAACTAAAGGGTGGTTTCTTCATAGACAAATAATGTTCTGACGCAAAACCATTATAAGAGGTGACTTTAAACAGATGGTTCAACTTTCATCTAGATTACCTGAATAATTGCTCTGAAGTATTAATAATTCTACCGCGCGAATCTGCATGCTTTTGCTGGACTAACTTCACTCTTGTCTGGCTCCTCGAAATTTCCGTCTGACTGTCAGTTTGTTTGATTGAATATTTAAGAACCATGTGTAGTCACTAGAAATTTTGTCTGAACACAAATTGGTCTCCTATGAGGAATACTCGCTCACAGCTGTGTGGTAATTACATCACACGAACCTGGAGTTCCGGACAGCGAGATATGTGCACATGTAGAATTTTGATCCGCTTCGACTGGGTTACGCCAACTATTTGCAGTCATGTAATGTTTTGTTGCTTAAGCGCTCTCACATATTGCCAATTAGTTCAATCTTGTGTTAAGTTATTTGAAATGTCCGGGTGGCTCTAAGTATAATTTATTTGGCGGTATGCCATGCTAAGTGTTGAAACATCACGTACGTTTTTATGAAACTGGCCTCGATTACCGTTTGATTTAAACAGAACTAAGTTTGAATTTTTGCCCTTTGTCATCTGTTATGTGCATTCAGATCGTTCTAGTATACTTTGTCGAACATGGCAAAATAATAGTTCTCATTGCTTTGACAGTAACTTTGTGTCTAGCAGGGATGCACTTCAGGTTAATAAAAGATAAACTATTCATCATCAAAGAATGGGTCATTTAGTTAATTTTGTGCAGTAAAATTCAAGGACAATTCGAACAGTTTGACATTTCGTATATGTTTGAATTTTTTCCGTGCATATTATAAGATCATGTATTCGTTTGGGCACTGATATACTTCTTACGCATCCACAGATGTATTTGACCACAATATGCTAATATTCCAGATGTTCAAACATACTGCAATGACGAATTTTTAAAAGTGCTTTACAATTTATGTTTGACCACCTGGGAACCCAAGCTCTAATCAGTCTACCCCTACTTATCATTCTCATATCAACGGGGCCTACATGATTTCTATTTAGAGAATAAAGGCTGAAATGGCGTTTTGGCCTAGGGTTGTCATTATTTTGAAACACCAGTCTCCATCAAACCTCCATGTACACTGAAATTGGCGACACCATTGCACTATTTTCGCAACCACATATTTTTCTACACTGGTATAACTGCTTGCAGTTGACTGATAACGTTAAATAAATCAAACCACATAGTAAGCATCAACACAGTGGTACTAGTTAATTACTGTATCGTTCCTGTCAATGATAAGTGAATGGAAGACACAAGAATGCTCCTTTTGATGCAAAAATGTCGGATGGTTTCTAGAGGTTTCGTGTGTTTTTGCAGTTCAAAGTAAACGTGCGTTGGCTGCCTTGTAAATCACCTTGAATAAAATGATCTTATTTGCTGACAGTACATCAGTAGTAATCACCTGGCGTTATAAACTCTATGTAGACTTTTCTAACAGTGTCGACGATATTCATCAACATATATTTTGTCAAGATCTTGTCAAAAAAACTCTCGAGATCGCACAGAAAACACATCAGTGTCAAACTCGCTAGATCCTTTACTGTGTTATCATGTAACACTAACCAGCGCGTATTGAAAATCAGCGAAGTACTGTGGGTCAAACGAGGACACAGTGCTGAATACACATAAAACTATATCATGTATTGTGTTTATTACCTGATCTTGAGGGTCTGACTAACCTTACCTGCAACCTTTGCGCAATCTTTGTAGTAAGACACGATTAAAGTTGGGACTCCCGTTAGTTTGGCAGGTTATCTTGGTTACTGTTTGGTTCGCCAGTATGTTCTGCATCTATGGTGAGAGGGCTAGACGAGGCTCGAATTTGCGAAGTAAGCCAGTATTTGCGTGATTAAGATTTTAGTATGCGGATACTTCTTCAGACGAACTTGACGACATCCGTTATGTATACTGTAACGTGCGGTCGAAACCAGCAAGCGCGCACAGGTTGAATTCGAATTGGTGGCGGAACGTGCTGCTGTATTGTCGGCGCCGTTTTAGTTATTGTTTGTGTAAGTCCTGTGCATGGCTTACTGGGCCTTTGGCTCATGCTTGTTCTTGTTTCCTTTTACAGGATTGTTGCTGGAACCCCCTACTACGGAAGAACGCTCTCCCCTGGTGTCTCCACATAGCCCCAAAGTTGGTCCGAAAGTGTAACGGACAACCCGAGGAGAAACAGCCGGCTTGCATGCTAAAATACACTACATGATCACACATAAAACTGGTTCTAAGTAATTAGGCTCACATTGCTTTTGAAATGAAAATAGGAAATCACCACATTTTGAGGAAAAATCAGGTTTTCGATGTAGTAGTTCTGGCATCTGCATGACCTATTTATGTTGAGTCGTTCGCCATCACATTATCAAAAAAGATGTCACGTTAATTGGCGTAATTAGTTATTGTGATAAAAGCATTTGCTTAGCCAGTTTCACTTGTAAAATCATTATCAAATTTGCTGGTGGTGTTTTATTCTCTGAAACATCTTGATTTCAGATGCGTCATTTTGAAGTGAGAACTCAATCCGATAACCTTGCTGAAGCACTTGGCCCAAGAAGCCTTCGTGATTTATTTGTAACATGTTCGTGTTTTCCTGATGTATCGTGTGTAAAAATTGCATCTTACATCAACAAGTGTAAAACAGGTAATGCATATTCAAAGCTGTTTCTAAATAATCTCATTACTGTTGTCTATATCAAAAGAACGAACTCCGATTCGAAAAGTATTGAGTTGTCAAGTCATAAGTGCGGACCTTACAAGACTTGAGAGGTGGGGTCAGCGTATCAGATGAGTTATCAAGCTGACAACTGTATGATGTCATTAACCTCAAAGGACTCTAGGGTTTGAAATTTTACTGATAACAGCATTACCTGCTCATGCAAGTTGAACAATTCCGTTTAAATACTCGGGCGAACTGTACAATACTGTAATAATCTGCGTCGCTTGAATTGCACTGTCGATTTCAACGAGCAAGATTACGGTAATATACCTTTACCTGTTCTAGAAGACTAGAAGAACCAAACAACAGCCCTTGGCAGTAAATAATGGAGATGTATCTGGAGTCCAAAAGGCTATACAACGCCACAAACCTGTACTCTAAGAAAACCGTTGTTGGAAAGTTTTCAAGAAAATCTACTATATATTATTCCGAGGAATACTGAGGTGACAATTATTCATATAAATAGCAATGTGGACAACATGACAGTTGCTGACAATCTCGTCTAATAAATTTAACGAAACTAATTGTGTGGCTATACGGTTTCCAAAAACCTTATTGTTTTGTCGTATTGCGTTCAGCAATATGTGTATTCCGCTAAAGAATGTGATTGAAAGCTTGCAACTCGCAATGTTTAACTGCCCGTCTTTTTGAAAACATACAAGCTGTATGCTAGTCTCATTTCACTAATTTGACAGATGTTCATATGAGCTTCAGCAAACCTAATCCCAAGATCAATACTGCAGAAAACTGATATTCACAGGCTTCAACTGAAAACGAAATCGAATTTTTCGCGTAACCGAAGGAACAGTTAGTAGTTGGTATCTTCACAATTCAGTTGTTACAGAGCATGCAAGTAAGTAAAACTATTACATGACTATAACCGTCCATAGCTGTCAATAAAGAGAATCAATATGAGCTAAATGAAAACAGTCCGATGATCTAACGAAAAAAAAGAATTGCATGATCAAATAATGTGTGCAGTTGCTTTTGGAAATTTCAAACAACTCTTGAATTATGGATGCTCATTTCTTTGTCTAACCGAAAAACGTTTCGATTTTACAAAACGTTTTGATAGAACGCTCACTTATTCGGGATGCCACAAATCACCGAATCATTAGCAGTTGCTTACGAAGAGTACATTTGTTGAATGTCTCCATGAATGTCCAATAATTGTTCAGTACACTTACGGATTTTCTGATAAGGAAACCTATGATAGATCATTCGGACTATACGGTAAGACTGCTTAGAACAATCCAGCGGCTTGAACCTGACCGTCTGAACTAATGACATCATGCTTGCAAAGATTATTATCATTTTTTCTCAAATGTTTATATTCCAAAAACCTAGAAATCAGGAGGTTCTGAAATAATGTCGTACATTGTGCAAACGATTGACAATCGATGTATTTTGTCAAGGTTCAACGGGTTAAATCCAAAAGAATTTAGTTTCGCAGCGTTTTCATAAAATCGATTGTCGTAGGTTCACCAGGGTGCCGATGTTCTACGAAGCATATATCTTTTGATTTCCTCCTCCTATGTTATAACCAAAGATTCATTGAAACATTAAATTAGGCTTACTGGAATTTGGGATCACTTTCAGACAAATTGAATGAGACGGCAACGTTCTTTAGAAAAGTAAATTAAGTGTCACATATTGAAAATAGCGGTTTAATGCACAGTTAGTTTTATGTCGGTTAAAAAATGTGGAAAGCTCACAACACAAATCTAGCTTACTGACAACGAGAATGAAACAGGTCCTCATAGCTCGTTTTTTGATGCAACATTCTGCTGGTAAAATGTTTTTTGTTAGCTTAAAGGTGTTTTAGCGCTATGTGTTGAAGTAATGCGACTGTCTTTTTCTGTGTGATAGTTGACGGTAGAAGTGAGCATACAACTTTTGTTGGCATCTTGGTCTTGGTTCAGAAATACAGCAGCTTCAGTTATGACCAGCGCACTTCCCAATACAGTGATAAAACAGAGCTCATGAGTTTGTCTTTTTTTGACCAACAGTCTCAAATTCAGGAAAGTTTTATTATACACATTAAAAACCGATGCTGGTTCATTGGTATTTTGTTGTAGATTAAAATTGTTTTTATATTCATTGCAGTGTGCATACGAAACGCTCATCTGCAAGCAGAACCGCATGGGTCAGTCAACTAGACAAGCAAACTGAGGTAAGAGAAGGTATACTACTGGAAATAGTTCCAATTACTAAATCGTCATCAGTTGTTCACAATTAGACGGGATTATCTAGATTACCTGATTCATAATAGATGGCCCTTGAGTAGTTACCCGATGCCTGTTATCGGCGATAACACTGGAACTAGTGCCGTCGACCGCTCGCATATTATCGTGCTCTATTCTGATTGTTTGATTCGGTCTGTCGATTCACCACCTCATTGAGGCCGATTGACTCAACATACTGCCGTAAACACTGGCTTGTTTAGTAGCCGTGCTGCCTTTGGTATTCAGTCAACTTGATCGATGAACAACATGCCAGTGTTAGTCACTGGGGAGGCAGAAAAAGAGGACCTATATGGCTTTAGTTGCGTTCGATCACTAGCATGCTACTTAAGAAAATATGGCTTACAATAGCTAAATTACTAGGATTACTCAGGAGGAATACTGATGATCATTACTCACAAGTGAATGTGGTTGAGCGTTCAAATATGGTAATTCGGTCGTGCCTAATGTGAGGTCAATGGCGCAGTGGTAAACACGGTTGCCCCATAAAGGCTTGACCGGAGTTCCAGTCCCGGTAGTGGCAAGCATATGCACTACCAACGAGCTCTAATGGGAGCGAAACTCGACTCTGGTGTTATTTTCGAAAAGAGCCGACTGGAACGTTTATGGGAATGCGACAGCCGGGATCAATTTAGAGTGATATTCAACTTGAAATTGCCAGGAGGCTGTTGAACAACAAGGGTTCAACCTGCGTTTATTTCCTTTGTTCGGTAGCAGTTCTGGCAATAATGAACGGAGCATTTTCACGAGGAAAACGACATCACCGAGTGTAATTTCACCGAAAAGTCAACAACCACTTCGTGCAGATATTTTATCACTACGAACATCAAATGTTACTTCCTCAAACACTTCGCCAACGTGTGTATCTTCTCCAGAGTCAGCCATCTAGAGCATAAAAAGTATTTGCATCATGCTTTTTACCTTCTGGCTACATCGTCTGAAGGGCTCCAAACGATTAGCTTCTCCCAACTACACAACCAGTCATCACTAGCCCAGTGATAATTGTGAGATCATTTATCCAACAGATCACGTGATAATCCCGTGATTTACCTGATATGCACGGAAGACCGAATCTATTTTTGATGAAAACATCTGGAAGTTTTGACTTTCGAACATCTTTGGTTGGGACCCAGCTGAACCGTACCTAAATGAATTTCATTAGCCTGTCCGTGAAATTACCATTAGCTAGTGAGTGGTTTGTGCGTTCAACAATTATCGATAGAGATGTGATTCAAAAAAATCTTTTATCACGCAATTAGATGTATAACGCGTCAACCATGCCACGCGGTGTGTGATGGAATGTTACGCGCAACCAGAATGTCATAAATTACTTAGTATCATCTGATCGAGGAAAATGTCCCGGCTGCACCTTCACTCTCACTGGAAGAAACTTGTAACCGCATTTTCTACTGGATGCGTTTCATTGTGTGAATAGCCTACAGCTGATCAACTGTAAGAATAGTCCACGTGGAAAGGACATTGTTGAAAACGTGACGGAGGTGAGGTGCAAAGTAACGCTCGTAAGCAGCAGTACTTTAAGCGGAGAGTCTTGGAATATCTACCACTTTGTCCAGAGAACAGTGTTGTATACGCGATAGTAGTTGTTACTCAACCTCACACTAAACACAAAATATTTTGTTTTACAGATTAGAAGACCTAGGATGCAGGGTAATAGTTGTGTATCCAAATTTCAAACAAAAACCCCGCAGATAATTGAAGTACCAGTTTACAAGTCGTCGAACGTAAGTAGCACGCGTACAACCGACTTTACTTGGATTATATGAATTGTAACGGAGTACTTCAGTATTGATAAGAATAGGTTGTTTCTTTTTGATTGTGAGGAGACCACACCCTTCAACTAATCTACACTCCCGGGCGCATTGTTAACACTGTCTTCATAACAAATGGCCCTCCTAAGTTCTACTCCTGCTGGGTGGTTGAGCACATAAGCAAACATATGGCTACTTCGGATAAGGCGGAAAGCCATCACAAGTATGTTAGGATCATAACTTGTTATTCGTCTAATCATGGTTGTCTGTCTCTGCTTTTATTGACATTGTGGTTTCTCAAGGAGAACATATTCATTCTACCATGACCCAACTATGAATGTCAGGTCGCAATCAAAACCTATGCTATGTTACACATCCTATGCTTATAAATGTGACTAACAAATCAGAAAGATCGTCAGTCATGTCATGCTTCGACATAACGGGTAAAGATGAGCAATCACGTAAGAAACAGGAAGCGGCTTATTTATCCTAAGACTGCATTTGTAGAGCACGTGCTACCGTGTGTCTGGCACCATTTGAGCTTTCGATTGTGTAAGCAATGTTTATGGCTTGCTGAGAGTTTGTGTATCCATCTTTCACAGTACTGCCCAAAAGACCTTTAATTTATAAAGCCGCTAGCTCTCGGTGTCCACATGTTACATAAGTTTGGTTGAGGTACCTAAGCGACAATTTCTACTGGACATTCAAGCTCACCTGGTACTCGCTGGGACGTCAGTAACTGCGTTATATCTTGATTAGTTCGACGCAAAACCCCCCACTTCTCTTAACTCCAGTTCGTAAGCAATCACCTTATTACTGATCAGAAGGACAAGCTTCTGATTATAATATTCACTCATTATATATATAAGAGTCTTCACTGAGAAATGGTTCGTTCTGTGACAGAAAATTTGATTGTTTGAAATAACATATTTCCGAATATCCAAAAAATGTTTTATGCAGTTGAAGACCGTGGTTTTACGCTTCCGTAGTTCTTCCACAAATAGGTAGAATGGAGTGTATGAATTTTATAAAAGTTTATGGCATACGTAGTCAGTATTCACTTATGCTGGATTATGCTCTAATAAAGTACACTGAACGTGGTAGACTTTAGGAATCCGTGTGTTCAGCAAATTTACCATTACATAACAAACGAGAAAATGTTCAGTAACGTTAATGAAAATGACTCGATTGAAATACCTGACCTTATGAAAATGGTCAAACTGTTTTGTTAACATTTCGAACCAAGATGTTGTATGGTAACAGCAAGCCATTCTGTCTTTCCTTTACAGATTTTAACGGTTCGGACGAACAACAACAGAATCCATTCAGTCCTGATCAACCAATGAACTGCTGATGTTAGCGAAATAAAACCAGGTGATTTTCCATGAAAGATAACAAAATGTTGGTGGGTAGTAGGCAATTCGGTTTCATATAAGTCGGACAGCACTCACAAGTGATCAAAGCTGTTGTATTCCAATCGACTTCCTCATCAGTCGCTTTTGTAAAGCGTGACCAAACGTAAGTTTTGTGTTCGACAGTAATGCACAACTTGCCATGACCGGGGATAAGATTCCGACCATGTTTACATGTGACAGTCGTGTTGACCACTGTTCCTCTGACCACATTTTAGGCTGGACTGAATTACCATACGCAAATGCTCAAGCTTTCAGACCGTCTGAAGACTGGATACAGTAACTGCCATGTTAACTCCAAATAGTAATCACTCAACTAGGACTTCTTCGTACGTTGAAAACATTGAAATCATTCAACTTGTTGGGCGGTGTTTTGGTTACTGGTAATTAGCAAAGAATTTTGGTATCATGAAAATTAAACATCAGTAAATTGGTTTCATCTATCGCATTCCGAGTTTCACCCAGAATAAAACATTTTTCAAAGTGGAATATATGAACTATCGGGTTAAATAAGACAGCTTTGATCAATTCTAAATTATTTTTAAGTTGTATGCATCGAAGATCCACTAATCATCAGTAACCGGAATAATGTTTAAAACGACCGGTTGGCGTGCATTACATGATCGGCGATCCCTGTTGGATTCATTGGCAAGAACGATGTGGGAGGTTTGTGAGAAATAGTTTGCTGGTTGAAGGAATTCGGCTTGTTGTGGGCCTACAAACTCAATACTGACGGCAGGTAGTCCATGCACCAAAGCAGGCACCTGGACGTAGTAGCTGATTTACTTTTGAAAACGCTGAAAATGTTTTCCCTCTGGTACATTTGTTAGGGTGAACGCCAGAAAAAGGAAGAACACTTTTGACGGCGGTCACTGAATTTACAACTTTTATAGTGGACTGATCTGGGTTCTGTGCATGACGACTAGTTGACGCATGGGTACTAACAGTAACTTTCCATAATTGTTACGTGCCGCGCAATTTGGTGCACGTTTACCAGTCGGCTGTTTGAGTGAGAACAACGAATGACTAAACGAGAGTAAGGCTTTGAAATAATTTTGAGTAATCGCGCAACGACTGACTGTCGACATTTCTTCTAAAAAAAGGATTTTGGGACGGGAACTTAGTTGACGTTAGCTTCATACTGTTAATCACTGGTGATGACTGATATTGCAATTCTGCATTGCTATTTCGAATACGGTTGATCACTACACTTTGTAATGCGATTCCCTTATTACACGCTCGTTCTCAGTAGATTAATTGTCGGTGTCACGCTGAACGACGAATATCAAGATTCTAGTTTCGGCTTAACATATTTAGTCAAGATGTAACGCTCTTGGTCCAATCCCAGACTAAGGAGGTGGTGGGGAATACGTTTTGAACGCTGATTCTTTATTTAATGCAGGTCTGTAAAGTGAGTCGTTTGTACTGGCGGCAGAAGACCCAATACAGGTCACTTAGGTCATCCACCATATTGAGAGAGCTAGACAATCAGGATTCAACTGCAGATATCCCTAACAACCGCATAAGTTTGTGGTGTAGAGCAAACTCGAGGTTACGTTTTCTGTGTCCCAGATTGTAGTGAGGCAAGTGTAGTATCTGTTCTCAATTTGACAATGGCGGTTTCGTTTCAGTTGTTAATTCAGATCGTTAGAACCGAAAATCAACCTGAGTCTGGGACGTTAAACATTTTCGGTGACGTTGTTCGGAAGTTACTGCGTAGACAAATACTATTACGTGAATCAATCTGCTTAAACAGATTGTGTGTTGAAGGGATGATTTATAAGCTGAAACAATTTTGCTTATGGTACCCCTAAATTCATTTGCATATGATGCGTAATTAAGATTAGAAACACAAGTCAAAAACAACAGACTGAATAGTTACCTGTCATTGTCAAATGGATATTTTCCTTAGTGGCATTTGTGAAATTGTTATCAAGTATCTCAAGCAGAAAAAAGCAGGAAGTTGGAAGAAAAAGACTGTTAGTCAGTCCATTGGTCTACTAGAATAGAATGGATGCGGAATCTGCACATTATGCGTTTTGCCTTCTAACAAACCTATATTTGGATCACAATTTATGCATTCACTGTTTGGCTGAACTATGGCATACATACGTGTAATAAATGCAATGGTTTTTATTTGTCTACATCAAGTGTATCTTACATGAAGCTTAAGATAACTTACAGTATGGTTTAAAAATTTGCCACAACATTAACAATCGTGTAGGACAGATGATGAACGAAGATCCTGTGGTTGCCAATCACACGTCAGGATTAGGTTAAAATCCTTACCTGAAAGTTGTTCCGGTAATTATACTAAGATTTAAACAGTACGTTTCTGTCACAGATATTAATGAGTTTCATGACCTACGGTGGCCAGAACTGTTGATCTTGGGTTAACTTATTTGACCTGTGACAATACTTGTACTGACCAACCATCAGGCAACACAAAACACCTTCACCGCATATCTAACATTTTAAGTAATTCATACATTTTTAGAACAACTGATTATACAGTTGACTTCCACACTTCCATTTCGTTAACACGATTTCATTTGTGCACCGATGGGAGCTTGCTGATATGCTCATTTTATGTGAATTGCTAGTTCCTTCTTAGTTAGTTGGGTGATGTACTGCTCGTTTCGAGTAATGTCAAATTTGTAACTGGTTCACCTACTGTGTTAACGTCTGTGTGTTATGTTATACATAGTACGGGTTTCACTAGAAATATGCATTCTTCATCATCTTCAAGCGTATTTCAAAAATTATTAATTCAACTGTTTGAGTCTACTGTGCTTGACAGCATATTTGAGTCAACAACCAAACTACTCATTTAAGTGGCTTTTTTACTGTTGAGTATAGTTGTGTGTACGTATAGTCGCTGTGTTAACGGGTCTATCACAGCAATTGTACAGGAAATGAAACGTAACAAGTTCGAACGAAAAACAAACTCAGTCTACTTTTTACGTCTAGTGCTCCCCCCACAAACCGAAATCTACTATTAAACAACACATTTTTGAGAACGGAAACGCATTCGTGGCTCAGTGTAATACACATTTGATACGCACTAGCTTGACGTTTGAATAACTACACAAGGTATTAAACTTAGCGCATCGCGTGGTTCGACTTATTTGCATCTGAAGTTTGTAAAGCGCGAAGTTCATCAATCATCCGTTATATGACCACCAACTACGCCTTTATAATTTCAAACTTAATGAATAATTTATAAAGCAAACTTAATTGCTTCCTCCCCTCACATAACCCACGTTTCGGCCTTTTGATATATCTATCAGTTCTCACTCATTTGTACTGGTCCACTATAAGACAGATGTGTCGGCAGACTGCGTAGTTATCTGGCTGTTACTGTGGAGAAACAAAATCCCGTGACAATTCCCAACACTGTCGAATTCAATCAGACAGTTTGCTAATGACATAGGCCATTTTGGGAGCGCTGGCTGGCTTTAAAAATCTCGAATGAATACCCACGTTCTGCACCGTCTCTTATTAGTGGTTTAATCAATGTACAGAAGTGAGCGAGCAATCGCACGAATACAAGCGTGTTAGTTAAAGGAACCATTGTTTTGTCGGTTGTACATATGACATGCAGTTTTTATCACGCTATATAGGATTTTCCTGCCAAGTACCCGTATTTTCATGTAACTGTCTCTGCAAATTACGTACTTTTGATACCACGCTTTTGAGATCAATTCGTAGTATGCACATTGTTAAAGAAGTAACAACTGCTGTCAATTACAAAGCTAGCAGAAAGGGGTATTCTATATAAGGAATTTCGATTCTCCAACAAACAAGTGTGCGATTCATTAGTAAGAGATGAGATATTCATTCAGACAAAAGCACTAATCCTGGAGTTTCAAAACTAATGTGTTTTTTCAAATGCGTGCAGATAAGAATACAACTTGCAGAAAGTTAAATGCGCGCGTATTTTATCGACCTATCAATATCAAATTTACAAATGTAAAGATAGATTTTCTGTTCGGATAATCAGGGTGTTGCGTGTATTGGACAAGTGCTATAAAAGGTCCAAGGCTGGTTTAGGTTCACAAAAATCGTTCCGGGACATACAAGGTCAGATTTAAGTTGAATTATTACAACCATCTCAGCAAACTAATTGTTTGAATGACTTGGTATGCCACAAACTGGATTTCGTAGTATCGTTATGCGCTTTTTAACGTTGTGGGAACTGATCAAGGTCACCTCCTTTTGTCATCTTCCTAAATTATAGATCAGATGTATCAGTAATTGATCCGTACAATATATTTTAATTTCATCTTTGTTTAATGACAACGTTACAATTGACTGATAGACAGCGAAACTTGTCTTGCTTATTTTTCCGCTTCATGTTTTGAACAATTTTAATAAACAGGCAGACATTATTGATGATTCAACTTTTGAGCGTATCAAACCTACGGGAACTGTCATTCCACAGTTCATGAAGACGGAGTGCCATTAAGACCGAACCTAGATATGTACAATTCGCCGTGTCATGCTTTAGCAAAGTGGCTAGTGGATATATTAGAACCAATAACGTCAGGACTAACTATGTTTAGCCTAATGGACATCTTCGACTCAATCGATTAAGTGAATGGCGGGAATGACATGTTGTCTCTGGATGTGACTTCTCTATTCACTAATGTTTCATTGCAAGAAACCATTGACTATATGTGCACCTATATCGAGAACAACCAGATTGATGTCGGAATTACAGGGGAAAATTAAAAGAACTATTGTTGTTTTACACCCATAATGTTCAGTTTCAATTGAAAGGAGAGTTCAACAGACAGAACGATGGAGTAGCAGTAGGTACACCTCTAGGTCCGCTACTCACAGATATATTTATGACCAAACGAGAGACCACTGAAATTAATCACATCGTAACTAAGTGCAAGATCTGCACGCGCTAGATGGATGATAGTTTCTGTTTTCTTCTAAAAGATGATGATCCCTAGGTCGTATTAAATGAGTTCAACAAAGTACATCCAAATATAACGTTCACCGTCGAGCTAGAACATCGCAACAGACTGCCACCCCTAAACGTCGCGTTCCTTCGTCGATCAGAGGGAACAATTCATGGATCAATTCATAGAAAAAAGACGTGGACATGAAAACATATTTTCACAGTTTGTCCTGCTGAAATAAAAAAGAACTTTAGTACGTTGTCTGGTGAACACAGCGCTGAAGATCTGTGCGCCGTCCAATCTCCAAGAAGAAGTAAGACATATTCGAGAAATTCTCACTGGGAATGGATACCCTTAGAGATTCATAGAAAACATTTGCATTCCGGTACAAAACTTGAACTTGTCCAGACAGCGGAGAAAAAGCCGGTTTTCATCTGTCTCTCTTATGAACGTGAGGGTAACGGTGAAATAATTAGCCGTAGACTTTCAAACGCGGTTGAGAGTTCGTACCACGCAGCGAGATTTATCGTATCGTTCGACACAAGCCCGCTACTGGTGTCACGCTTTGAGGATAGATTGCCCACGTTTTCTTCGTTTTTCTACAGCTACTCTCTCACCTGTTGCTATCAAGCCGGTTGGTTTGGGAGGACCACAAGGTGACTATCGGAGAAGACCCGTGAACGCTTACCAAAAGGGCTTCGCAACGGTTCAAGAAAGTTCACTTCCAGTGCAATTGACTCCTACTTACTTGATACTGGCTATCAAAGAAATCCGGATGAAGCGTTCCGAATCATCTACAAAGTTCGACAGTCCTGTTCCAGTGCTATCAGGTTGCGATGGTTATCAACGACCGAGGCTATTGCTATCAGACTCCACAACCCCTACCTATATTCCCAAAAACAATTCGTACAAACCCTCCACCTCCCCTGGCCAATCATTTCACATGCACTTGAAGCCCGAGCAAGCGTGAACCGATAGACATTGATGAACGCATGCCTCATGATAGGCATTTGTAACTTTCCAACACATTCACCCGCCCTTCCCCAGTAAACTGTAATCCGCACCACTCCTGTGATTGTTTCTGATGATCTAGTCGTCATATTATCTTGTGGTGATAACACTAGTTCGTACAACTGATAGAGTTGGTCTGTTCTCTTTCAAGCAGGACAACGATATGTTTGAATTAAAGGCGCGTTTTATTGGCACGCCAAACATGATAAGAAGCAGATTCAACCAGTTCTTCTTTCACAGGTAGCAGGTTGTAAGATACATCATTAGTGATATCTTCAAACAAGCGAACAGTACTGTCATCTAGGCCAGTTAACGATTGAAAGAACCACACTGCTACAATAAATTATTTCAAGTTGTGCGACATCCACAAGTGATCGCAGCCAACGTATTCACACATCTTTCAATTACTCCACATTCAAAGGAAGCCCTTGACTCGAGTTTCGCTCTTATTATAGCTTACCAGTGCTTATCCTTAACCAGGTCGAAGCCTTTACTCTGATAATCGTGCTTGTAATTATAACGTCAACCATAACACCGTTAACCTTACCGTAGATATGATGAAGTATTCAGACCCAAAACGCTGAACTACAACCTTGTATGAATAGTATTCAACTTGCCTGATCATTTCGAAAGGAGAAGGAATAGAATAACTGTTTTATCCAAACGATGACCCCGTGATCAGGACTGATCAGTTACGGTGAAGCTACCGACTTCATTGAACTAACTGATTGTGGTTTAATTAAAAACACTTCACTATTTAGTAAATGGGTATTCACAACGCTGGGTCATGCTAAATCCCTGAGGCATGTACGCCGAAAGCATGATGTGAATGAGGTATCACGTGAGAGCGTGATAACATACCTGATCATTATGCTTACCCTCAAGCATTTTGATTATCAGTGGTTTGGTGGAATGCATCTGTTCTGTAAAACAGTGATCATCAGTCCACCACAGTGCTACAAGAGCAATTAGTGATTGTGCTGAGTAAATTTAGACACTGCGGTGATACGTGATATGGTCTTACTACATTCTGTACAGGAGCAAGCGTGATTTTTTGAAAGTCAGGCACGCAATTCACTTGGCAGGACAATATATTCAGTCACATATGTGCCGCCGTAAATCGTCGTGATGTTTTTTATAGGAACCTTCTGTATACTTTAGACCGTTTGCCTCAGACAAACAAGACACCGTATGTTTGAACATGCACCACTCCTGGTCTGTCTACCGCTTTGCCTGGCTGATACATTCTAGAATGTTCCCGCATTTTTGTTCGTTTACGTGTAGGATAGAAAGAGAACCAGAGTGACTATCGACACTCTTTAGTGTAAACTTGAAGGATTATCACACAGAGAGGAGTAAATGTGACGGAATACGAAAAATTTCTAAAGCTGATTCACCCGACAATCCCAAACGGTTAAATGGGGAATTGCAGCTGGTGAAATAACAGTTATTGCGATCAAGTTTATTGATCATAAACGTATACACCTTCCAGTTATAAACACAACTATACGGATTTCTGTAAAAAATGACCGTTCGCTTACGTACCCTTATCCAGGAGATAATCAAGGTCATCAGTAGTCTGCGTGTGTATTGTTTGATAAGATTACTAAACACGACTAGATTGTTAGATAACCTGCGATTTCGACCATCATTATCTGGAACAAAAATGTACTCTTGTTAGTACGGCACAGTGATTTTTCGCAAACAAACCCTTCTGGAGTGCAGAAAACAAAAAACAATGAACCTTGCACGCACGTCGGACCTCGATTTCTCGAATGGAAAAAGTGATTTGGTTCTTTGTTCGTTTGTCACTACATAATCATACAGTGGTACACGGATGTATTGAATGAAACTTCAGTGAGCAAATGCACGCTTGTTTCACATAATTCAAGGTAAAGTCGAAATGAATCTAGTAACATTTTGGATTGAGTCAGTTTTTACTGCAACGCACTGAAAACAACAACCTCATAATGTCGGTTTTTAGGTCAGCGAGCAACAGATGGGGAACCATGAGAAACGTGGTCATTCTGACACTTCCCGACAGCTGTATGGCAAAGCCAGAGGAGTAAACAGAATTACGATAGTACACAGCATGTTTTGCGAGTGATACTTCATACGTACTTTTCTCAATGCACATAATCATGGGAAACAAAAAGAAAAAACGATGGCCTTTTCGCCAGTGTGCTTATGCAAAAACTACTTAGACAGATTGACAGTCATATTTTCAAAAGTTCGTTCCACAGTGCTTCCCATTGTGGTTTCACTGGTGATTTATTGTATACACTAGGATCTTGCTTAGAGTATCATCGATTTGTGCACGGCATATCAAATAGACCATACAATTAAAGACAATTTCATGCTTCTTCCAAGACTGAATTTATTGGAAGGAAAAGCTGTTACTTGGGAGTCCCATCGGCACTGACAGTAATATTAGTAATGATTTATCTGGATTCGTTTATCATTTAATTTCATCTACGCAAACTTTTTCTCAGTTCAACTGTATTGTGTCATATGATCGGTTTGCGTCTAGTACGTGACTGACACCACATTCAGATCACAACACCATAAATGATGAAATAGTCTATGTTCATTGTTTCCAAAATAATGTATAATTGATCTAAGTAGTATGCCACGTGGTTTCAACGGATAGGAGATGTCTAGTCCTACGGAAGTTTGTCGAACGTTACGGATTGTATGGAGTTTGTTTTCCACCAACGGTTGTTAATTCAACGTCATCACTGAAATAGTCATATGCATTTGTTTGCAGCACTTCTAGTTAGTGTTTCAACATTTGACAAGTGACGAATCGGTTTACGGAGCTTAATCGAAATGCACTAGCTCATAAATTGCATACATGTAAAAAACACGTGAATACATGTCTATTTTGTACAAGGCACTTGCGTTTGGATATTACTAACCGATGGTTGTTTTTTGTAAAATGTTTTTCACCATGAAAACAACTTGGCGATTCACAACAAGATACCAGTTGCAACCACAAAAATCATTCTATTATTGCGCGGCTGTTCATCCATTGAGGTCCATGGCTTTGTGTGAAAGGTGTGCTCATGTGCGTGAAACAGTTCGGTTTATGTTACACGGTTGACCTACATCAAACACAGCAGGAGGTCTCCCATTTAAATAGCCCTCTCTCCCCCGTTTTATGGTCACGAACTAAAAAATCGTTTGTAAAACTGAGCATGTTGGCGTCATATGCCGTTGACGTATGGCTTTATGTCAACATCTGCGTAATAGAAAACCACAGGTGGGGTCGCCAAGGCAACTTATCCTTCTTCCTAAACACAACAAACATCGTGTCGAAAAAGGGAACCAACAGTGACATAAAGTAAACTAAACGCGTTTGAGTTCGACAAACATACAAAGGCGCTCACTATGAGGTATGTGTGTCCCAGTTATAGAGGCCGTTTGACCTAGTTTCCAATCGTCCGTTTTTAATCTCTAGAAACCTTAAATAAATAACACATTAACGGAAGTACTGAGTTACACAATATCAGGGTAACACAAACATTTTGGCGCAAGCTAACCCACTAAAGTTCTCAAAAATTGAGATGGCAGATTGGAGCATTATTGCAACTAATAGTAAAAAACAGTACCAAATCATCTACAATGTATCAGGTGAACGCGATTTGGTATTAGAGATAAACTACTTAACCCTTAACAAGTGTTCTACAGCCTTCTTTTGGGAAGTCACTTTGAGCTGTTCATATCTAGCTTTCCAAAAGCTAACTACCACCGGTATCGTTGACCCTGTGTCCACAGACCAAGTTGAATTTGAAGTGAGACAGGCCCCAGCAACCAGTATTACGTCATTAATGCAACGTTAGTAGTCAATATCTTCGATCGCTTGCCACTCGCTGACCTCTAGCATAAGATTATCATTGCTTATAGTTTCGACATCATGTACATAACTTGAAACACCGGGTTCCCTTTAATAACTTCATCAGTACAAAAAGAAAACATATGTTGCGATATGTTAACATTTCGTTTACTCTCCTCAGTTACAAACGTAAAATATGCAATCCTAGATGACAGACAGATTGAGATAAACATGGTATAGACACGTAAGCAGTCACACCACGTATTTTGTCTTCACCACCACGGCAACCTTATAGGTTGCTTCAACCACTTTTGTGTACATGGCACCGGTTGGTAAGTTCTACGTAACACGTTTTCGTTGAAGGCCAGTAGCTTTGGTTTCTGATAGCGTAACAATATTCTGAATGATGTAAGTGGATCAATCTGGTGACCTGTTATCATGAGGTGTCTGACACACGAAGCAGAGAGGCTTTGAGCAACAGATTCACCGGTTTCAGGTTTGTGTCCTTAGCTGTTTAATAGTTCGGGACATGTTCAGCCACTCACTGAGATAGCTGTTGGTCTATTCTGCCTATGTGAACTTCACCGTAACTGCAAGTTGACTGAAAGACGACGTGAGACTATACTGCGTTCGAGATTGCGTAGAACGGGTCCTTTGGGGGTTCGAACCAAGCGTAATTGGGCTGCCGCACACGTACGGGATAGGCAGACTTCAATTTGTGCTTGATGTCGCTTACCAGGTGATCACCTTTGAATTATAAAAATATGAATATATCTTCTTTTTGGACTGTTTGCACTGGCTGACCGCATTTGTTCATCATGGTGTGAATGTTTATGAACCTTTCAGAATATTCATTTAACAGCAACGTTTTTAACAGCATTTGTTGTTCCGTCTGCAGCTCATCATTGGTGCAAATATGCCTGGCCCAATGAATAAAGGAGTTGACTAAACCGCGCTTGTATGTTATCAGAGCAAAGCCGAGGAACTGAAGGTACTGTCCGTTCAATGTTGCTTTATGAAAGACCGATTGATGTTATGCCCCATTCTCAGGCCTGGTGATGAATACATCTAAGGAAGCTAAACTGCCGTTTGATTCCCTTTCGGACAAATAGAGTTAAGTAGGTTAAAATAAATCACATTGATCAGTATCCGTAAACATCAAAACATTAGGATAGTAATGGTTTGGCAATATTATCTGGGACATACCGTTCTGTCATTCCCAAGAAAATGTCGGCCGGTGTTGGACCTAACGGAATACTCAGAGCCACTTCGTCTATCTGTCAATAAGAAAGTCCTTCGCAATTGAAATTGATGTTTCCTGTGCAAAGTAAAATGAGACCCTAAATATATTCAAGTGAAATACTTAGATCAACGTTTTGGCTTGAAATAAAGTCACACAATTTGGTTTTTATGTGATTTTATTTATAGTCACTACTCTGCGAAACAGAAGAACACCGTCGTCAGTCGGAAACCGTTGTACTAAATGAACTGTTCCATTGCTCGCGTGTCTTCGTGTATTTCGTTCCGTCAACTTAGTTTGGCTGTTCTATAAAAATGCCAGCACCACAGTGTGTGCCTGATGAGAAGCAGCTAAATTCGCCAGGCTTGCCTTCTGCTGTCTTTGATTTACATTCGCATTTTTTTTCGGGAAACGACTGTTTCCAATCAAAAACCAAATAGATAACGACGACCACGATAGTTCAAGCGCGGTAAAACATAGACTCATTCAATCCAGTGAACATTCAGTGTAACGTTTGCACGATATCAAATTACATTCACTCTGCTGCATTCATTCAATGAGGTGCCCCATGTACCGTTTATTCTCAAATTTTATCAACTGTGTTATGAATGAGGTAAACGTTGTGTTGTACTATTCGTTCTAGGTACGAATTGCGACGAAGGGTAATCATATTTAAGCGATCCCCAACCAGGAAAGTTTGAGCAAGCTTCTTATTTAGGGAAATGTATGTGGTAACTTGAAAGTACAATTTTATTATACGACCTACTTATACTAGATACGGTTTGTACGGGAATCCAAACTGATGGTTAATTTGCTAGCTATTTTTTCACTTATTCTGTATGTGATATACTCAGAAGGAAGTGTTAAGAAAACTTTGCAGCATGTATACAAACTCAGGCAGACTCAAGTTCACAGATGACGTCAAAGATTTACGAAGTATGAAACATGTGATACATGTTCAACGTTCACTTATCGCTGAAGGAGTATGATCGATTTTGTGAATGTTGTTTGAAATCAAGCCTCATTATCTACTGCTTTTCGTTAGGGACGCCTCATCGATGCTCGTCGTGTTCATACTTCATGAGTGGCATCAATTACAACATACGGGAGTGTGGTGATTTTTACTCGATAAGAGTATCATCAGTTCGCTACTCTACTTGTAACAAGTACTTCGTTCATTCCAGTTAGAAATCGCAGTGCTCTGTTACAACTTGTTTCTTACAAGTAAATCAGAGCACGCTGAAGTCATATAAGTCCATTTTCACTCTTCCGTATAATTCGAATGCGTAACGTCTTGTTAATTATGGCATGCGTTTATAAATGTCAAGCAGGTGCTATTCAACTGGTCTTGATTGGGCCCAATTCAGTACTACAGCCCTACCATCCGAACACACTTGTCATACGAAAAAGTAAGTACAATCATGTGTGAAGATGTATATAGGCAGCGATGCAATGTTTTGATAAATTATGATGTTCACTTGCGTGTGTGGCTTGGCAACTGTTAATTTTAGGTATTTCTCACGTGTTTCCTCAGTAGTTACAATATTTCGAAGAATTAATTACGTAATTATTTTAGTTAGACTCCTAGCCATCCTTGATCATCCACAGCTAATCTTCCTGTCAAACGTGTTTCCATCTTCTTCAGTTTTTACCTATTTGACATCCATCCCTCAGAGTTGTCAAAAGTGAATGAATGTCCTTTCTCATATGTGTATTTCATGGAAGTGAATGTGTATTTTACACGACACTACAGAAACTATTAAATAAAACTAGCCTGCTTCGCGATTGGTAATTCAGCCATGGACATCCTCGTGTAGTTACTACGACCGTGTTCAAAGCAAAAGTCCTTCTTAACTTCAAACGATTCATCCCTGAAATTGTGTACAATTTGGCATCTGTTCAACAAAAATATGATTAGTATACTCAATTTAAAGAATTCTTCTGAGAAGAACGGGAGGCGTACCGTGAGATAAGAAGTCAGCTGATGACGTTTCGCGTACTCGGTGGCACACCGGAATTGGGCACAGTCTACTTTGATTGGCTATTCAATGTGTTCAACACAGTGGACGTTTTAGGGGAACATTAAGTCTTCACTTACATTTTCCAACAAACTCTCTAACAAAACGTCTGCCTACTTTCCTTTTACTCTTATCAATCTGCAAACGAAAAAACTATCGAAAGTATCGTATAACAATCTGAACTATAACAAGTTCCGGAAAAACTGTTCACTAGCTGTGCAATTCATTACATAAATGAGTGTAGGGGTTAGCTGGAAACAAATATGAAAATACAACACTGGTATCGTTTACTCAAATTGGTCATGTTAGTAGGTTAAGCTCAAAACAGCGTAGTTTGCATGGACATAAAAACCTTGGCTATTGTGTAACAAGACTTGTTTTGTCCACACAAACCTACTTGCTTCTACCATATAATGAACGAAAAATTTATGCTTGTTACTATGCAGAGCACCTATCAGATTGGAAATAGTTTAGTCGAAAGAATATACAAATTTACCGGGAGCAAGATTAGGCAAATTATGGCAAAAAACAGAGAAACGTACTAATCCAATTAGTTGTGTGTTTGCTGAATGACAGGAAAAACTCACCTTCATCCATCTCAATGCTCAGGGCTGGCGATAATCACCGTCCATTCCCCCAATGAAAAGACTTTAGTCAGAAATTTGGTAGCATTGGGACATCTTATTGATTTTCCATTAACATAGTAAGTCAAAAATTAATTCGTCATCAAATTTTGCTTGCCATAATATCGGTTAATGAAAGCATTTTCTATATACATCTGTATGTGCAATTTACTTATGAGATTTTTATTTTAGTTTCACACGGCATACAGTTGAGGCCGACAGAAGTAAACAAAGTATATTGACGATGTTTTACCCAATAATTATTGAAATATAGCATATTAGTCCTCTCGAATGAAACGGTCAATAAGCTCGCAAGTTCAAACGGATAAAGTATTCAATACATTTGGATTCTTATTAACGTTCTAAAATTCATTTGCAGCTGGTGTTCTGTGACCGGATTAGTGGAGGGTTTGATAACTGGATTCCATCAGATGGTCTCTTTGGCAAAAGCCCAAGTGTTATCGGCAAATTAAATGGGAAAGTAACTGTAGTGGATAATGTGGGAAACATACCTACATGAAATACAACACTGAGATGATGGGCACCAAAAGATGTGAGCATTTTTTACTTTGTCTTTCCAACACCGAGTAAAAGAAACCGACAACCTATATAGGTTTAAGTTTGTTGAAGTAGGAGAGGCAACAAATTGTGTCAATGAAAATTCGCGTGCTGCGAAATGCTACTACATGTGGCTCATAGAGAAACGGGACTAAACTTTCAGATTAATCAATGAGTGTAATCAACCCATCTAAACAAAACTTGTGTATGTACAACATGTTGTAGATAGCCGTTAGATAGTTTGCACTGTCAGAACGACGTCGTTTAACCTAAATTTGACGAATTATGTATTTGGTCATTTAGTAAAGTGGAATTATCAATTCAAGTGTACAACATTATAGTCTTCAAAAATTCATAATATTATGTGAACCACGGCATATTTTTCTGTGCAATATTATTTTGAAATTATATCTAATCGATGACGGGTTTTGACTTCTTCAGTGCTAGCATACAATTTGAAGGGAACAGTCTGCATGCTAAAGAGTAGTGTAATTCTCTGCTAGATAGAAGTACTGCATACGCAATGGTCGTCGCACGGCTCTGACAAATCTAGTTTATACGTTCTCTTTCATTATCCACTTACCAAAAACGAACACATTACAACATGTTGTTACTGAATTATCAACAAATAACAGTTTTACTGTTTAGTGAGAGGTTGTCGTTGCTTTTCACAACCGTCACAGTTCTGTTTATGGTATAAACCAGGAATAACTATATATTTCCTCTCTTCCAGAATAACTTGAAGCAAGATGTGCTAAGTGTCAAACTCAACGGACTATATGTCAGAAGTTGGTTGTATGGCTACAAAACCCTTAAACTGAGTTAATTGAGATCAATCAACAAAACTAAACAGAACAACCTAGAGTCAATTAAGCTGTACGTCACCACCACTACAACTGATCCCAAAAAGGTGTAATCAGGGAGCACTCGGACTTAAGGATTTTTCCCTAATCTCTCATAAAATGACATTAAAGAAACAAACCTTGTAAGGTTTGACAACCCGTTAATCGCATATTGTAAATGTCTTGTCTAAGTAATCACACATATTGTAATTTTCATCAAATCACGCATCCGTGCATTTTCGTATGCTTTTAACAATGTCGGTTATTCACATAGAAGGCAGACAGTTTTATTTCCGTACTTTTTGTGACTTTTCCATTTCCCACAGTTATTTCAGTCTCATTACTTTGGTGGATGTGCAGCTAAATTATGGCGGACTACAAACGTTATGAAAAAAATCCTCATGTGCGTAGTGGTATTAAAACTGTTTTGTTTTCTAAGTACGAAGTAGAAGCATTTTCACAAATGTGCGTAAACTGATGTTCACCGATTTATAGCAGTCAGTAATTTTTACTATACTTCATCGCAATAAACGATGTGCTTCTATTCATGTGATTGCCATGCCCCAAAATGTCTTAGCAACTGACGACTAAGCTAGTATTAATGGGGAGAGAACGAACTTTTCACAATTAATTCAAAACAAACAAGACTGGAATAGCGCACTTTCGGGTGGTCATCAGAACTTATTAAGTAACGGTTTGTGTCTTAGTACTCAACTTGGCTGTTCGAACAATTTTACGTGTACAGTCAGTCACGTTGATTTCTACTAATTGTGTGGCCGTCTCATGTTAACAGCTTTGAGTCTCACGGTATTTGATCGTTCAATAATTATTGGTATGTTCGACTTCGTGATGTGGATGAGTATGTGTAAGGTTGCCCACGCCCCTTTTCTCCTAGCAGGTCGGATTAGCATAAAATCTTTCTCTACATGCCATGTGCACATACAGAAAACCGGATTCGTATGCCAAAACTTACTCAACTAGTCAGACTTATGCCATAATCTAATTGGTTACTTTTCGCGGTGAGAAAACGCTGCTGGTCGTCACTTTCCAGATGGGTCCTTCAATCTTACTATCTGTAGGTCAGTCGAAATCGTCGCGTTGTCCGAAAAGTGAACGAACCGACGGCACGAAACTGTAGTTGTTTAATTAACTGGGAAGTCTAAGAATTCAAAGATGTACGCAACACCAACTTGCTCAACCTATATGTATACGAAAATGCTGTACGTGCTAATGGAAGACGCTGACTTTGGAGCTAGGAAGTTCAACATTCGGACTTCATCACCATCCCATCTCACTGCCACATGCGGAATCCACCAAGTGGTTTGTGGGGTCGACTGTCAGAAAACAGGCTTCATGCACTTCAAAGTAGAATTAACCAAATCCACTGTCGAGCAATACGGTTTTGTTGATAATAAGCAGCGTGATAGCTCTAATAGGTTGGAAGCGAGTCAGTGGTGAAAAATATGACTTTCATCTGTATTCTATGGAGACAGCATGCACATATGCAGCAGGCGCTCTATCAATGATTCAACCTGGACTGGTCGGAAGAACGGAAATGCCACATTCGGTTAATTTCTCTGGAAACACTGGAATGGGTGGGTGACTGCGCCAAAATGCTACGTTTCTGATTCTTAGAAATAGCGTTGTAGCCAGGCCAGCATAGCGTTTGATACGCTTAAACTTGCCGTTTCTATGTCTTCAGCTGCATGAAATAGCCAACTTCTATTGTCACTGAATGGCGTTCGTTAGACATGTGTCATCGAATCAGTATGTATAGTGATGATTATTATCTATCAAATTTCCCAGGTGTTTTCCCGGTCTGCTACGACAAGACGGCCCTCGATAGTCAGTTTGATCGTGGTCAGACCATGGAACCCTTAACTGTGGGTCCGAAAGAAATCCCAAGAAGCCTTGACCAGCCGTGGGTCAAAATTCGAACCACATTCAACTATAAGCTGGACTTCTGTCAGCAGACATCAAAGACGTTTCTGCTGCAAACACTAGTTGCTCTGACAAACAATCGTACACAAGATATCCATTTAGAAATTAATACGTGCATTTTTTGTTCCCAGTGAAGTCATTCTAAATTTGCGTGAATACACTTACATCTTTTAATTGCACATACATAGTTTGAATTACCGAGGTTGTTTGCAACATGGACTTCCGAAAGAAAATTCAGCAAGTCGCAGCTATTGCTTTAAACACATATTGTCATATTTGTTAGAGTCAGTATATTAAAATTGTATGCAGTATCACTTAACTGTTACGCACTCTCAAAAATATATGAAAAACAGTTCAAATTTTACTGTCGGTTCATAAACAACAGTGTGCTTATCAGAGGTTACGTTGCATCACGTGCGTTACTGACATATTCTTTGGTATATTCGTCCAAAATCATTAATTGTTCGCGCTTTTCTTGTCCTTTCCTGTTCTAATAATATATCTGGTCTTCTGCTCGCCGACTTTCGATGGAACGGATAGTCTAATTTAACAAGACCACAAATTTTGATGGTGTTGAACGCTCCGCGGGCATCCGTTTTAAATAATCTGTTTATCGAGATGAACCCAAGCAAACGAATGTTACTAGCAAACATGAACTGATTTTGATCAGTACGTCTGACGATGAACGACAATGTTTTGTACTCTTATGTTTGCGTCTTGTCAGCCTATTCAGATCACAGGACTCTCATTTAATCGAAGCTATACATCGACATTGAACAATAAAGCCATAAAATCCAATAACGTTTAGAAGTAAATTGTAAAGATGACCGTTGGACCCTTCGCAGTCAGAGAAAAGATTCAAAACTATACCTCAGTTTAAGTAGATATTAAAAGATTCATCAGTTACATTGATAAACTTGCTGCTTAAAACAATACAGCATTCAAAAATCGACAGTTATTTTGTAATTGATCGAGATAGATTGTTGAACGATCAATCAATTTGGTGCCGTTCTCAAACGCTCAATATGGGCTTGCAATCAATCATGTTTGAAATATCCTGCTATTACAGCTTGTTTACACCAATGGGCAAGTAAGTGGATCTGAACTGAATAAACTGACATTAGTAAGATTGAGTCTATGTTGGTGGTATTATGGTTTACGTAACTCACATACTTGCCGCATGTAAAACATATCTAGTTGAGATGACACAGGTTGACAACTTAATTGTCGGTTAAAATTGTTCAAAATTGCATACAACTAAGTGTTATTGTACCGTGAGTTTTAGCTTTAACAGGATACTGCAGTAAGGCCAGCTTCATCATTGTTGAAGTTAGTACCTAAATACAGTAGCTTGTAGATTCCAGCCGCTCACGAACACTTTGAGAGCAAAGGACGTTATTCGTTTGTTTATGGGTCAACTGAGAACCAAATCAGCCCAGCAGCAGTCGATTGCTGCAGTAAACGTGACGTTGCCAAAATAAATATAATCACACTGACTCTTCTCTCTTATAGCGGTCACTCTCCTTTCAGGTAAACTTCGTCTTCTGTACGACTAATAGTGTTGGTGAGAAAGGTGAGCAACTCGTTGGAGGAATGTTCATTTTTGCTCCGTTCATATTTCGAGAATTTAAACCTCCAGTGTCACAAAGTGAAGTAAACAGGTTATCGCACGTTTTTTGTCGTAGTCTCTTGTAAACCTACGTAAAACGGTAACAGCATTTCAGTAATTTGAACAAAACAGTTAGAAGACGAACACTGGTAGATGCTGGTATTTCGTATTGGCTCGTTAGTACCACAGTGAATACTTTCAAATTTACATCTGCTCTACTTAGGGAAGTAAACAAAACAACAGACAGCAAAAACAAAAGCCCGGTCGTGTGATTAGAATAACACTCACTGCGAATTAGGCCCACAGTAGTCTAAGGTTCAAAAAGAAGTGTTTCTGTACACAAAACAGATTTGATCTGGCTTATCGGGACGGCTCCCAACAAAGTTTAGAACCCGTGGGTTGTGGTGGCACACTATGATGGTAAAGGCTAAGGTCAGGTCCACGCTGTGACCAGTAGACATGTTATGTCGATTAATCGACGAAGCTGTAGGCTTGCGATTCTCGGAGACGGGAGTATTAGGTTGTGAGACCTGTTTGTGAATCCACTTAAAAAAATGCTTTTACATTCTTCAGATCAGTGATACATCAGGTCAACTTATGTATCTTTCTCCAAGGTTACATACGATAGTGCTAAACACAGTGTGACCTAACGTCAATAGGTTGCTATTCTTTGATTATGGACACAGGTAAACTGCGAGTCTGATTAAGGACCCTCAATCTGACGACACGGCAAGTCTATTTCAAGGAAAAGACAATTCGGTATGCTAACATTAGTAAACTGTTACTATGGTTAATAGCAATTTCATTTCAATCTCTGAGGGCGTGTGACAGCTTGTTTGATATAATTAAGAGTACCTGATTCAAGACGACAAGATTATCTCAGGGCTCATTGTGTTTTGTTAAACTTCCTTATCAATGGCAAGGCAGCAAAGTTGACAGACGTCTGCAACTCATAATCGAAGTTCGTACAATCTGTAAGCCCCCTTTCTTTGAACCATACGCACTGACTTTGAACACAGTGGTGAACCTCAGACTACTTTTTTGGAAATACGACGGCAGATTGTCTACAGACAATAACAATATCACAACTTTTTTGCGTTGGTGCTCAACTTACTGTAATCCATGCACTTGTATACAAAAGCAAGTAGAGATATTTTCAGTAGATGACTTGAAGCTATCAAGCCAAACAATCGCTGTAGTAATTTTAAACGAATGAGTCACGCAAGGTTCAAGTATCTGTAACGACAGTTTATTAATTTAAAAATTCAACAGAAGCTTTTTCGAGCATCATTCACAAAACGCGGCTAAGGGAATTATCGTTCTTGTCAACCTTGCCTTTTTTACTTGCGAGCTACTCCTCGTGACTAATATAAGCCACTTGCGGATTTTCATTTGTCCGACACACGCAACGCGACTCGATGATAAATAGTCCAGAAAGAAGAGGGAGTAGTTTCTGGTCAACTGCCGAAAGATGACATTTGTCCGCATTGGATACTGCTGGAAGAGATCTGGGAAGTCACGCTGTTTGAAACTTTTCATATCTATATTCCTTACCGGTTTCACTATATATTGACCTAGTTGCAGCAGAGAATGTTTATGAAAATTGTAGACCATATCTACTTTAACCGGTCTAGAGTTTAATTTTCCCTCCGCCACTCAAAGCAAAGCAGTTTCACCGACGACATGCTCGCTTCTCAACCAGTGCGACTGCTAATAACGATTGGAAAAATTGAATCGATCTATAGATCGAAATACAAGTTTTCATAACGCCTTCCTCCCAACAGCTTTGGAACCGAAAGTTTTCTTCTGAAACTTGACAGATCCCTCTATTTCGTTAACGTCCCTTTTACGTTTTTAATCCTTCCAGTTTTTTTAAAAAATGCGGGCTGTCGAATGTAACCGCTTTAAGATCTTACCAATTAATTTTTCGAAGCTCTTAGTTTAAAAAAGCGAGTAGTGGAACTTTGAAGACAGTTTGCTTTCCACTGTTTGGTTACTGTAGTGAACGTAACAAAATCTATTTATACCGGGTGGACACATCAATAAGATTTGACGTGAGCAAATCAGTGGTGTTCTAGACACAGTGATATAATGACATTTCTTGAGCAAGCGTGGCTACTGAGGCAATCTCAAGACTTAAGAGGTATTGGCTTCCCATTGGATTCCAACGCTGATTCATTAGTAAACCAGTTTATCTCAAACTTATCACAACCATGACATGTGAGAAAATTTATCGTTTTTTGTCTTCCTGAGGGGGCGTTAGCTCTGATTTTATGAGACGCAGGCCCACAATGGTTGTCAGATAAATGCACAATGCCGCAAAACAAGTACTTGTTGGAAGACTGATGCCAATATCACTGTCCTTCAAGAAGTGCGGCTTAACTCTGGCCCCCAACTCTAACGTGGTCTTCGGCTTCACGTTTACTTGCGAAGGCAGACCTGTTAACACTACGTCATAGAGACTGGGAACACATTACCTAATATGGTTGACTGAGTCCACCAACAAATACAGACTAGCCACAGTGTTAAAACAAGTACAACCATATAAATAACGTACTGTTTAAATTCGTGGCATATATTGAAACTTGGTGGGTGCATCGACAATACATTCAAAACAAAATGTTATTTGCTCCCAAACACAAATGAATATTTCCCATAAGATACTTCAGTCATCCAGCCTTTATACCGCTGTACAATTTTAAATTTCATTCAACGTAGCCTATAACTTTGCTTTGACCCCCTCCCCCCCGATATTGACTTCGGGAATGCAAGCTACTCTGAAAATGCTCTCAAGAGTTAACCTCCTTCTTTGTAATTATTGAAAACGTCAAACTAGCAATAGTATCCTTTCTCCACTTTGACCAAGGCATCAGTGATTTATCCCCGGCAAACGTACTCTCATCGTCTGTTGCTGTTAGGCTGCTGAATTTAAATGGCTTATTCCGTTTTTTTGATATAACGGATGAGACACGAACGGTCAGTCCCCATAATCTAGATGTTACGCTCCACGAGTGGATCTTTTCGGAGTATTTTGACAAACACAAATTTTAGCTCTATGTACTTTTTGAAAAACTCGGTTCGGGTTCATAATTTCCAGCTTACAACTGAGCCGGCTTATTTCAACAGCTCATGACTTGATAATATTTTGCACACTAACTAGTCAATGGGCAACCTGTCATGTTGATCACACATTCCTTTGTTTCATTTCCAGCCATGTTGTTAAGAGCAGTACAGATTAATAGTGTCTCCCTTCGTCTTGCCGACACTGCCAGTGAACTGCTTTGGATAAGGATTCACGAATTAGATCGATGACCTCGTGAATACAGTCGACTACCAGCAAATAACTACAGGCATCATAAGCAAGCGTTGGAAATGTGACGAGAAAGCCAATTTTGTCAAAATGACATGAGGGGAATAGCTAGGAAATCGCTGAAAATCGGAATGTTATGAAAGCAGGATACGTTGGGGTGAACTTAACGAACGGAGCAGAACACACAATAACGGAGGACGGGCAAACTGAGTATGTGATTAGAACGGATGATTTCAGTGGATTGGCAACATATCCGTGAATGAACTTTAGTGGAAAATGGCTTGCAAAGAGGAGAAAAAATAACTCCAAACTGTCGCACACGAAATTCACAACTCCGCTGTTGAGAATTGATTGTGCGATTGATTATCTCCCTTGCCACACTATGTGTCATATATGCAAATTCATATCCGAAAAGTGAAGATGACTGATTCTAGCGTAAACTTTGAGATTAATATCTGTACAGCCGGTCTCCTGGGATAGTAAATGTATTCTATAAAACAGTAAGTTTGAAGTGTAAGTAAGTTTAGACGTGATTTCCGTGCTCTCTGAGTAGCTTTGTAGCTCAGCTGGCAGAACACCTGCAGCTTTTGCATCCTGTCGCTCGTTCGAGTCTGACCAAGGCCAAGATATTTCTCAACTGTTTCTCTTCAGCTTAGTAGTTCTAATAAGTTCCATAACAAAAATACAACTTTCCAACTAGTTCCTCGCAAACACTATCAAGTCGTTATTTTGCTCCCTTTGCTCTGTCCGCATATATTAAAACACTGTGGTCAAAACTGCTTCCGATTGAATAGCGGCGACTATTTATTACTCGGAGCATGTATAGCGCTGAGATTTTTCTAGAAATCAGTAGTTATTCTACTAGACATTTTAAAAGTAATCTCACCACTATCTTGAACACAAGTTGATCTTACGGTCAGTGTTGAGGAAATTCAATGAAATTATTAAACACAAAAAATCGATTACGAATAACCTTCAATACATGTTAAAATTAAAGTATGGACCTCCGTTCCGTCTTTACGCGCAAAGTACAAGTGTGAGGTAGGAAGAAATTTTATTATTTTCCTTGTGTGAATTCTGATTTTTGTATAGCATGCCTGTGTGAACAAATACATTCAGGAATAAGTTTCGTAAATTCCGGCTATCATCAAATCAGCTTGAATTGCACTTTCATAAGTGACTGTAAAGATTTGGATAGAGTGAACATCATTTCTGGACCCTCGGTTATCTTGCGTAAACACTCGTAATTTATAAGTTACTACTACAATTTTTGTTTGTCATTCAAAATTCAGTTGGTTATTTTCTTCTCGAATGTGTTCGTTGACTGCTGCATATCTGGTTTGCTTTTTTCCAGGTTCAAAACTAATGTGTGGTGACAAAATTTATGTTTCGCCGTTTTCGCCTGATCTGCTAAATGATAACGCATCACGCAATTAGTCCTCGCCATGGTTTGGCTGCTGAGTTAGTGTCCCTATTGTTCGAACATTTGCTGAAGTTCTGATTACAATGTAGCAGCGCTCAACGACATTTTGTCTGACCTATTAAGTTTTACATTTTCTCTAAATCACACAATACTAATTACGCAACCGTATTCCCTCGAAACATTTGTTAAGCTAGTTTTTTCTGATGGCCATTCGGGACTGTTCAGAATACACGTGAAGACACAGCCCTAGGGAAGTTGTTGATAAACACGTAATTGACCACTGACTATATTTAATGCGTCGCTAGACACGAGAAGTTAGCATGATTGTTACTTGAGATAGACACAACTCTACCAGCTCATCGCTCCTTTACGTTAGTCAAGACCGCCAGAGTTGGGATCTTACCTAAGATAAAACTAACCTTTGCTTTACAATCGAAAATCGATTACCCGTAATTTTTTTGCAAAGTATCAGCCACAGCGGAGCGAGCGCTGTTTAGTTGCCACGAGATAAACTAAGTTCACTTACGTGACGGAGGGCTTGCATACCAAACTTTGCGGCTATCATCTTCAGGGCGTTTTGTGTTTTCTAAATTTCTGAACGGACGCATTTTACACTTCTCAATAACTACGATTGTAAGCGCATACCGTTGCCTGTAAAAACTACACTGGCTGACAAATTTCCCCAGCGGACTTCACGGAAATGCTAACAGCTGCGTCCATTCTCACTTAAAAAGATGTAAACAAAAGCGCAAACTGTTTACACAAACCGGAGGACTTAGACAAATTGGACGTTGCAGTCAAAAGCATGATGATGTGCGCGTGGTTTAAGCGAACAAACTGCAATATTAGTTATGAAGGAAGAAGACTTTAGGCTAATGTTGTACGATTTATTTCTGAACAAATTTCGTTGCATCTTTACGACAGCATACTACGGATCGGTTGAGAAAGAAATTGAGATACGCGAGAAAGCTAAGTGTCAGACTGCACAATCCCGGCCACTGTCGCAATTGCAACAGCCCTAGAACGAGTTGCTTCTGAGCACACCACACGGGTTTAAACTTTCGGATAACAACAGCCTCAAAATAGCTCAGTGGTCGTCCACGTGACATTAAGTAGAAAACGCGAAAATGTCTTTGTAGGATCGTGTTAATGTTGAGTCATTAGAATATGACGTGCGGTGGATTATGGAATACTCTTCGTTACTATGCGCAGCTATGAAGGCATACGTTTGTGTCGCCTGCTTTTGATCCACTCCGGGATATGCTGTATGATCTCCATTCGCAACTGGCTCTCCGGCCTGCCTAGGTGGGATGCTCCGCATTTACGTCGATATTCATAGATAACTTTGGAATTGACTGACTCGGGCACCAGTTATTTCACACGGAGCATTGGAGTCCGGACAGTTTTGAACAGGGTCACTGGAAAGACCGTATTGTATGCTATCGTGACAAAACTAATCAAAAGACGGTGAAATAGTTGGCTTGCGTCATCGCCGTTAAAGATAACGCAAACAGATAAAAATTTTAAACCATATTTTAGGTCGGATTCCTATGTAAAGAGGCTGTTTGAATATTGGAGTAAATGTCAACCATTTAGCCGTGGGGTGGTCTCTAAAAACCATCTATCTTGGACCGAATCTTTAATGCAAATGTGTTTGACTCGATCAACCAACGTACGTACCAAACTGTGTTTACAGATTCGGAGTATACGGCTTTCGAAATGCATGTGCTGACAGATCTATGTGCACCTACGATGGACACCTCGTCAATTTGAACCATCTGGACTTATCCTACCTATCATGAAGTGGTAGGTTGATTTGGTGCTCGCCTTCCATACTGGAATGTATGCACGAATGCAGAAAATCCACTGAGTCCACTAAGCTTAATGTTTACGGCTGATTGTATGCAATGAGAGAAATACCACCGACTTGTAGTTCCTATACCTGGGCCAAAGTTAACTGTTTTGTTACTCGTTGCTCAAGTTTTGGTACAAAACTCTCTGTCAGAATCGGGCTGAGTGGGCCACCGAAAACTATCTCATCAATTTATTTGTAAGCTGAATCTTGGAATACGATGCTAATGTTTTTGATGCAAAGCAACAGTCGTTGTTCAGGTTCGCTTTCAGGTATTCCGACTTCTAGATGATGCTCCCCCATCCAGATTTTGTTTCATTCATCTACGCAGGCATCTCTCAGAACCTCTAGTTAACAACCTTGCTATTCTGGTCACTCTGGTAAAGTATTCCGATGTTCAGAACTTCTCCGTTTCCATCTCGATCGGAACAACCTTCATGTGAGCTTGTGCAGGCGGTCACACTCCTCGGAGGTTTACCAAGTGTCATTTTGAGGAAGGCACAGCAAAACTTGGAATGTATTAAACAGTCTCCAGCCAGAAGCGTTATATAGTGGATCAGCTCGGTTTATTATAGCGAATAAATTTTGAAAGAGTTTGTGCCATGACTATTAAGAAAACTAAAGTCTCCATCTGTGACTATTTCCAGAAGTCTTTGAAGCATATCATACTTGAATAGAAATCCTCCGAAAACCCTAAGTACGTGATGAATTTGTCATCCTGTTGGCTAATTGTAACCCATCTGGAAACCTTATCTGGTCGTTCACGATTTTGTATTCCGCTGGAAAAATTAACTCAAATGTGATCTAGGCTCGCTTCGAGGTCAGGATACCCCATGCGGATCTATAGCGATGGCGAAGCCATCCTCCAGGGAAACTAATGTGGAATTACGAAAGACCTCAATAAATGCAGCTGTAATTGGCCTACGACAAAAATATGTGAGACGGACTTAGTAATTTTAGACAAGACAAATTTGCTTGACAAGGTGAGTGTACGCAAAATTCCCGAATTCAGGATGGATTCCAAGTAGCCTGATAATTATCATTCCATTGTTAACAATTTCCTCTCTGTTTTCCCATGCTTTATTATTTTATCGGCTAGCGAACCTAGGGAGATTTGTCACTCAGCAGAATCACTGCAGTGTTTGCTACTGCAAAATGATCAGTAATGTAGTCAAAAACAGCAGCCTCGGGACTCCGCCTTAGGATCGACAGACTGAACACCAACACGTAATCTGTTATGCAACTCTCGTCGTTTCAGGCGTGTGAATTCATTCACAGTTAAACTTATTTCATACGATCTCTCCTGTATTCACAAGATGCATCCCCAGACTGTTTGGTTCTGTACCCCTCAATTTAATTACATAAGATGTTGGTTTGCAAGTTGCCGATTTTCGTGCACAGACTCCACCTGGTCGTAAGTTGTACATTTTAGTTAGTCATAAGTGTATTATGTATAGAATTAGCTTGATCTGCGTAAATCTTCAGTGGTCCTTTGTGTTCTGTTTGAATCAATAGGGTTGCATATGGGCAGAACAAAATGTTGACTCTTTTGGTTGACCAATGGGTAGGTTCTAAGTGAGCTGGAAAGCCACTCCCAGTGAGACACAGTGCCTTAAATCAATCAACTGCGTCAGAACTGAATTAAAAGCTGACTCAATCTAGCTTTTATTCAGCCAGATGGTCCGCCGTGCAAACGATCGGAATTCATTCGGGTTTCTGCTGTTGTGCAGTCGGAAGATCTATCTAGGCCCCAAAACTATTATGTGTTCCGATTACTCACTTGACAGCCCTGAAAACCAGTTTGATTACCCAACTGCTGTCCAGTCTGTAACCGGATGACGTAATTGTGTGATCAATGGCATTTGATTTTGCTTGCTCGGTAACCTTGACGGTAGTAAATATTATTTAATCGACGCTGTGACGGTTCACCAACAACAGATTGCTTATCAAATCACTCTCACATCTGATAAACGCGAGGAAATTTATTTGAATGATGTCATGTGTATCTATACCAGGTCACCAAAACGTGTGTCCAGATGATCGAAATTCTGTATGGACAAAACGTTTTCAGCTTGCAGTTTGCATTGCGTTCTCCTTTGTATACGTGCGTGTAACACGTAGGGGGTGCTAAATGCATACTCTTGGATTAGAAGTCTACTGCTCAACTGAGGTCAATTTGTCTTAAACAGAACACAGTTTTATTTCTCAGAAGCTGACGTGTAAAGTTGGAAAAACGTTCTCAGCAAACTCACAAATTCAGGTCGAAAACTGGCTGTTTGGAAGAAACAAGTAGTTGTTTTGAATTTTACCTCTGTTGAGACTTTGTCCAATATGTAATTAGCTAGCGATCTGAAGACAATTGCTTACACACTTCCAAGCGCAGGGAATCTTTGAGCCTGGATATGAAAGTTCGCCTTCTCGGTTGGAATTGAGTTGGGAGTATAAACTGATCAGTTTGAATGTCAAAGCTGTAAAAGCTTTCTTCATTGTGGACGTTCCACTTTTGTCCGTGTTGCACTAAACGCCCGGTCTGGATACTTACACTTGCTCTCCCTGTGTAAAAGCGTCCTTGCTTGTGGAGATGAGCGCTTTAAGAGACCAGGATCTGACCGCCGAAGTCAATTAATGGACCTTCACAGGCTGTGCATTTAGTTTCCCGATAGCCGGCTTTCAACTAGTCTGAGGGTTATTCAGGCTGTTTAACGGATTAATTGTCTGAAAATGACGGTACATACGAAGCGTAGCATCAGTTTGTTGGAACAAACTCAACATTGGTACGTCCACTTTTCCGAGTGACATGTGCTTAAGACTTGCGAATGTTTTGCTACGCCCTACTTGGTTCCGAGTTTGTGTGCGCTTTGCTTACGTGGTTAACAAGTTGGGACTACATGAGTCGTGATACAAAATTGAACCGCCGTAAATTTTTCGATCACGCTTAATATTTTTTTGGAAAAATGGGTTTAGCTGTTTCATTTATGGTATTATGATGTAGATATAAAGTCCCAGCATTTTGACGTCAGACATGTTCTTACCGGGGTTACTGAGTAAAAGATGTTTTTTTTAAGAAATTGACTAGTCTTAACGTTGTATCGGCGACAGTGGTGGTTCCAGTATACGTGTCAGACATGAATACACTAACTATCGGAACACATACCTTAGGGTTAGTAGGTAGTCACTATGACCAGTTTTGGAAATATACCCATGTACCACTACTTTTTTTCATAGCCAGGCAAATGCGGTTCTTCACTATCAGCTGACAGGGTCCACTGTAAAATCTCAGCCACAGTCACGTGGTAATATATATCGACTTAATACCACGCATTCAAGCATTCTGGACAACACTCATGGCAAAATCACTCTCTTGTCAGCTATCTGAAAGAGTAACATTTCTATTTTTGGCATTTTTCGAAGCTTATTTTATGTGCTTGCCTCATAACACCTAAGAGTGGTTCTGCTACAAGGTTTGCAATTTGTTCGCAATTTGCAACCGTACCACACAGCCTCATTGTTAATTACCAGATACCCCTATAGATGTCAGTTCAACAACTGTCAATATTTTCAAGATGGCAGATTGTTACTTGGTTAGTTTTTAGCTGTGTCACTTAAACGGAAGGATCAGTTTGTGAATGTAGTGGATTAGTGAAATACCGCGAATCAAAGACCTGTTACATCCACATCCCAGATATATGTACAATCTCTAAGTATTCGCCTAATGTTACATCTTCCAATTAGTCAACACCAAAAAGCGTGTGAGTGCGCATTGAGACGTTCGTTTGAAAAAGCAAATTCAAAATAATGTCTAGTCCGGCTCAAATGAGTGACAGTTCGTGGTCAGTTTACAAACCATCTGCACCCCTCTCAACTGTTAAATCCTCTTCTGAATTTTCGGAGTAATTGCAAATATGCCAGATACTTAATTTGTCATGGTCCCCAATGTTCTTATTCAGTCAAGTGAATAAAACTAGGAGATGATGTCAAGCAAGATTAGGACGACTAGACCTTATGCATCGGTGGGTGGGAATGCTCTCGGATTGTGGACTGTCTTGTTATCAGTTACGTGTCAGGGACCACAGGGAATTTGCAAAAATAAATTGTAAATTTTCATTGTATTCCCTTTTTCTGCACTCTGAGATTTTTGGTGGATTTTCATTTGATAATAAATCGATTCACGTACTAATGTGAGAATAAACTATAGGTCATGATGATACGCATGAATTTCTGTCTCGAACCCAAAAATGTGTGTGCGTCAGTACGTGTGTGTGTGCGTGGAGAATTCTGCCAAGCATCTTGTCTGAGCAGCTCAGCCAACTTGTGTCGGGGCGTTGCCTGCTACCCTTACCTTTAAACAAAGATACTATCAGAGCATCCTTGAAAACTTGTGGCATCCCCTCGTGCTCCTAGATGGAGTGAACCAGCTGGAGCAGTGCACGTTCCTGCGCCGGTAGATCATTCATCAGAATTCCACCTGGCAATCCATCCTTGCCTGCAGCTTTCCCATCACGCAATTGTTTGATCATTCTTCGCATCTCCAGCAAATCCACTTGAATGCAAAAGTCTTGGAGACCAATGTTCCTGAGAAGCAATGCACATTCTGGGCGAGTCGGAGTACGGTCGACCTGGTGTTCGCTGCTCAACAGCTTCAGGAGAAGTGCCGGGAACGAAACCAGCCCCTGTATGCCCTCTTCGTCGACTTCACCAAGGCTTTCGATTCCGTGAACCGCGAGACGTTGTGGACGGTGCTTAGTAAGTTTGGATGTCCAGGTAAGTTCGTCAGTTTGATTGGATTGTTGCTTGTGGACATGAGGATGAAAATGCAATCGTACGGATCGACTTGTGATGATTTTGACATTGGCACTGGTACGAAGAAGGGTTGTGTCCTAGCACCAGCACTGTTTAGTTTATACTTGACTGTCATGCTAACAGTTGCTTTTCAGGACTATGAGGAGAACGGCAGTGACGTAGAGTAAAGGACAAATGGGCGCCTGCTGGATATCCGACGTTTCGGCACCCCAACCCGGTTACATACCTTAACGATGTGCTTGCCTTAATTCGCAGATGACAGCGCGCTGTTCGCACACAGTGAGGACAAAATATTGCGACTGGCCACGGCTTTTGCGACCGCGGAATCCAAGTTTGGATTGGATATCAACGCAGATGAGACACTTTTTTCAGCCTTGTCCGGACGGAGGTGCTACCGGTACACCTCCACCCCAAATCCATGTTGACGGAGACGTTGTCGACAGCTGCACAGATTTCTGTTACTTGGGGAGCAATTTGTCCACTGATCTGTCCACGGACCGCGAGTTGACAGCTTGTGTGGCAGAGGCTAGTACTGCTATTGAACATATCGAAAGATGTGTTTGGAAGAAACACAGCCTGAAACCGAGCACTAATCCCTTTGTCTGCTGCCCAATGGTACTGTCTATATTGCTGTACGGCGGTGAAACGTAGACATTGTATCAATGCAATGTGCGTTACCTGAGCCGCTCTTAAATGTTTGTCTAAGATGCATTTTGGGTTTTCGGTGGTCGGACATGGTTCCGAACACTGAAGTACTGCGGCGAGCGGACATGAACGGGATGGCAGCCCTGCTGATGTTGAATCAGTTTCATTGACTGGATCACGTCCGTCGGATGGGCGATGACCGTATCCCGAAGCAGGTGCTGTATGGACAACTGAGATCAGGTAAGCGAAATCCTGGTGGTCAAAAGCGGAGATACCAGGACGCTGTGCAGGTATGTCTTTCACGTTATAAGATTAACTTTAAATGCTGGGAGGTCTAAAACCTGAACCGGACTGCCTGGAGGAATACGATTCGAACGGGCGTCCCTGATTTCAACGAGCAGTTATTGTGCGGCCGGGAACGAAAGTGCGCGGTACGCAAGGGAACCATCGGTGTCATAGGTCGTTGTGACGTGACTATATGAGGTTGCGATGTAAGCGACCGCCAGTGCGCTAGCCGTTCGGGATTAGTAGGTCACCAGCGTACTTAAAGTGCACCGTTGTCGAAGAGTCGACGAATACGTTAGGCTCAATTAGGTCATATCAGTGCATCCATTCTATTTTTGTTAATAATCGCATCGACCAAGACCATGAGCGTTGACCAACTAATCCGCCCCTTTTTATCAGAAACTTTGTGTCTGCGGTCCTCTAGCCACTCTCTTCTTAAGCTTTGTTGGTGTACTGAATGATGAATGGTTTGCTTGATCTTTTCGTACTCCAACTTTGAATTTCGTTTTTTAACTTTACTCTCTCTGGAATGCACTAACATGTATCCATACACTGCAATGATCCTTATATTATATTTTACATATTTCTCTTCTCAGTTTAGATCTTGTAATTACAGTCTCTGTTTATTTTCCGAAAGATAAGGGTTTCCTTTTCCTGTTAGCTATCCAATTGACTAACTAGCATTGGCAGGCTAGACCAAAAAATATCACTCTCACACCTACTGGTCTTATTCCTTCGGGTTTTCACCGGATATATGGTATGTGAGTGGAATCGCAAGTGGTATAGCGCAAGCCACTTGTGGTGATGGTAAGAAGCGCAGGCATCCTTTGGCTTCAGTCACTGTGACAGGCTAATTCGTTTCGAATGCCGTCAACCGTGTATGCTTGACGCTGCAGATTCACAATGCCCACTGAACATCGGGGGCCGGCGTGTGTGTGTGCTGTCTTGACCTTTTCTACTACATTGCCATGGTGGGCAGACTGATGCATTGGTTGGGTCCGCAGAGCCATGTCGATTAAGATGTCGACCCTTCCAGTTTCATTTATGACAGACAAACCGATGAGGAGCAGCAAGAGAAAAGTAGTCTGGCTCCTGCTCGATGACGTCAATGTTTTGTGTAGTTCAGGTTGTTGCACAAGTTACTGGCGGATCTCTTACGTCGTTCCATTTGACCTGGTTCTATCGTGACTATGCTGCATACGTAACCTGTTGTGTTTATCGGATTATTCGCACACTTATACGACTTACTGCGCGTTAGTGGATGATGCTGCGATTATACCGACAAGGTCACTCATACCAGGCAGGTCATTATGTAGAGGATGAACGAATTGCCGGTCATAGTGGTCGATTTTAGGAAGTTGGATGACGTGCTCAACAGCGAGGTGGCAATTTTCTAGTCACTGACCACATCAGTGCTTTGACGATAGACGGACGGCCCCTCATCAGCACTCGAAACGCGTTCATGCGTCTACTGCCCAGGCGAGGTGAATCATATACATTTTTCGGTGTTTATGCTCCGACTATTTGTCACAGTGATAGGACGAAGAACCAGTTTCAAGGTCAGCTGACTGCCACATTTTGCTCGAAAAGGGTGAGTGATCGACTGACTGTGCTGAGTGAATTCGATGCACGACATGGTAGTGTCTCAACAGTTTGGCCGGCGGTTCTTGAACACCACTGCGTTGGTGCAATCATCATGATCGCCTGTTCTATATGTTGTACTCGTGAGTTAACTATCATGAGTAGTGGATCTTAGCTGGGTGCAAAGCATATCAAGAAGTGGACTCATCCACGGAGTGGTAAACATTATTTGATTGGTTACTTGATCGCGCGATGGAGCAACATTCACCAAGTTCCTATCACGCCAGTGGTGCACAGGGTTGAGTGTAGCGCGTACAGGAGGGGAAGTTCATTTTATTTCTGTTTGCAAACCCGTTTAACGTAAACCAACCGGACAGCCGCAAAAAACGAAATGTGGATCTAAAAGACGCTCTTGCATCTACTAACCCTGATAGTATGTTAAAAAAAACTCGAGGAAAAGATCATGGTAGCAGTCATCCAGCTTTTCGTCGTCTGGTGCCTTAAGCATTCAGATTGATTTGACGGTCACAACACAGCCATCTCCAGCCTTTTAGAAGGTGAGGATGAGGCAACAGGTTTCTCAACAGACGGTTGCACTTGGGGATGAGGGCTAGGAGGCAAACTTATCCGGATCGACCACTGATGATCTCAACATCTTCACTAACATGAGGAAGGATTGTGTTCAAACTTCAAACCTAATCAGTTCACATCTAACCTCAAGGCTGACATTTACTTCTCAGCACCCTGAGGACTGTGTGGAAGTATAAAACCACAAGGATGACCGGTTTCTGAATATTCGACCTTTTGGCACCCCACATCTTTCAGTTTCTTGCCGCTGTCCGCAGATTTTGTTGAGCTGTTTAGAAACAGCAAAATGAGCTACATCTTAAGGCCAATAATTTTGCGATCATGGCATTCAAATCTGGTTTGACTGACAATATCCGTGAGATGGTTTTTATATTTTCAACCTTTTCTATCGCAGACGTTGAGCTTAGACTTGGAATTCACACCTGTGGAGACATTGTGAATAATTACACAGTCTTCCGCATATTGGGTAGCAATCCGTCTGTGGATCACTTCGGGGGCCGAGAGTTGCGAGCTCGTGAGGCGAATGGTAACATTTCCCCTGGATATCCTGGAATGTGTATCTGGCAATCTAAAGAGTAACGCCAAGCTGGTTGCTTACAGCTCAGTGGTACTGTCCACGTTGTTGTGCGGCAAGAAAACTTGGACATTCTATGAACGAATTGGACGGCATCTGAGCCTTCTTCATACATACTATCAAAGAAGCATCAATGTTATTCGAAAACCGAGGTGGTTCGACGACAGGACAAGAATAGGATTAAAGGTACGCTCACATAGTTATTCTCGCAGACTAGAACATATTTGTAGGACGGGCGAGGATCGAGTCCCGAACCAGACGATATACAAACAACTGAAGACAGGTGGGCGAAACCCCGGTGGTCAGAAGCTGTATTTACAATATTTCATCGACAGAAGCCCTTTGTGTTGTAATATCGATTTCAGGTTTTGAGGTGACCTGGGGTTGAACTCGGGTAGTTGGAGAAATACGATCCCGGGAGACTTCCGAAGATTCTGCGAGCGACAGTGGCGCAGCCATGAGTTCAAGCTCGTTGTACTTAACGGAACTATTTCCGTCGTAAATCGCCGTAGTAGGACTGTACGGTATTGTGATGAATGCGCTCACGAATGTTCTGATCATCTCGGATCGTTAGGTCACCAACGTACTCTTAGTACACCGCGAGTGAAAAAATGACCTGAAAGTTAGGCACAATCTCGTTGTGTGTTATAGCTAACCTCCTCGTCAGCATCAACCAACAATTATCGTCGTTTGTTAATTCACCCGCTCCTTTTTTCAAAAGCCTGGATCATGTCTTTTTTTTCGGGTTTGTTAATGCGTTATGCAGAGAATGTCACTTGCTTCTCAACACAGGTTTCCATCCCAGCTTCAGTGTATTGATGTGTACTTCCACGTTGAACCACTTCTGGCCTCCCATTTTTGACATTCTGTTTCCCAGCATAGACCTTATCGTTCGAGTCTGTCTGTGGCCTTCGTTTCAAGAGATAAACGTTTCATTTTCACATTAGCCTATAATTTACCTAACCAGCAATGACCGGTGGAACCATAAAGGTGCCCCACTCACATCTTTTCTGAACAAGTTTCTCCCTGCTTCTACTGGATAGGAGGGGTGTGAGTGAAACTTCTAGTGGCGTAGTACAAGCCACTTGTGATGGATGTTACGTGCAATTGTCCTTTGACTTTGGTCATTGCCAGACGCCCAGCCCAAACAGGTGCCGCAAAATGTGTGCATGTGAATGTGTGGAGATGCAACGAATATAACCGTGAGTGAATTAGCCAGTTCGAATCGATAAGTGAACGATATACCCACAGCGAACCATTTAACGAGAGAAGGTGAAGGTATCGGGCGCAAATAAATTGACCATAATACATTGTTACCACTTAGTAGCCATTACCTATGATCATTTTGTAGGTCACCTACTCTCCCTAAATCAGAAAGTGCGTTATAGAGAGAGCAACTCAGAACAGAAAAGTCAGAAACAGTATTTTACGTAATCAGCCTGTCTGTTACAATGCGTTACACTTCATCGAATACCTATTGCAGTCAGCAGGTATATGTACCAAAGTTCCGTAGACGTTGCGGAGCAACACAGCAAATTAAATAACTACAAACAAATACACATCGATGGACATAGGTTAGTAGGGAAATCTTGTACTGGTGAAGAAACATTTTTGCTTGCAGTGGGGTTAATTTACCTTGTTAAGTGGCCCCTCCCCCGTGAACAAGAAAATTCCTCGATCTTCTCTTGCATAGCATAGCTTGCAGTTATACTTCAGGATTAAAGGAGTCTGATTTGTCGACAGTTTTTGAGCAATCGATGACCGCGGTTCTTTGTGACGTGTCACATGTTTCCAGGCAATACAGTGCTTGAAGAAAATGTCTGTTCATCTGCACTTACCGAGAAATGTAGCAAACAAAAGCTAGTTGTCATCACTTCTTCAAAGCCTCCCAAAGTAAACAGAAACCGTCATCTATCTGACATTGGTGGTGACATAATTAGTCTGCTGAAAAGCCGTCTCACTTAACCAGGTGTCGCATGTTCTTCCCAGCTCAACTACTCGTGCTGTTCACCACCGCCCGATTCCAAACACCTCTGTGAAAACATTGCTGATGCTCAATACTAAGCCTTAGTTCATTCATTAATTTTTGTGTGAGTGCTGAGCCATTTATACAAAACATGGTGGCCAATAGGTATTCGAGGCTAACAATATATGCCATTTTTGTCCCTCAAAACAGGCACGCATAACACTATTTCTCAATCTAGTCAGAATGTGATACATTGCAATGAAAAAGAGTCATAGATCGCTCGAAACTTACTGATATATCGACCTCAGTTTTAGTAAACGAATGTCTACCAGATATGCAGTTCACTATCATTGGCTGGTAGGACTAAAAGACCACAGGCGATACATGTGGCCGTTTATTGTTTGTGCATTTATCCTGAGTATTAATTAAGCACTTTTAGTGACGTGTGTAAATAAGGGTCTTACGTTATCGACAAGTGTGACAGGCTACCGACCCAACAGAACCGAATTTACCTTGTTATTTATGGCTTGATTGCGAACATGTTGGGTTGACTCACTAAGACTAATTCAACTGAGAACCAATTGTAAAAACTCTGAGATTTAACGAGATTCGAACTATCGACAGAAACGAAATGCCAGAACGCCTCAAACGCCTTGCCAGTATAAAGACAAAGCCAAACCAGGAGCTGGGATATGTCACACCGACTACTAACACACTTTCGGTGTTGAACAGTGGCGTTGTTGAATTCCAACGTCGACTACTTGAAGGATCCCACTTGGACACCGAATATTTTGTATTTTGCAGGGTTTCATAAAGTAAAGAACCCAGCTTAAATATGGTTTCGTAACTCAGGTAGTAGGACGCATAAAACGTTTGAGATTGTTGTTTCGATTACTGGTTCGAATCCAGTCAAAGCGCAGCTTTTCGTAATCGGGTCTCATTTGGCTGATGAAATCTGCCATAGTCCCTAATGTGACACATTTCCCCCCGGCAATGAAGTCAAAGTTCAACTCAGCAACCACTGTAATAATGACATTTAATTTTGCATACTGCTGTGTTGTTCACCAGAATGTGCGCCTTACCTGTACTACTGATGAAAAGTTTATTTCAGTTTAAAATAAAAGATGCTACAGCACTTTTATACCTAATGGGAATTATATTTTAATCTCATAAGGTTCTGCGCTAGACAGCAAACGTGACCTATCTTCGGAGGTGCAGAGTGTACTGAGCATCATTGATATTCACAAGACGCCCAAAATGACATACGAAAGTGAGGTTTTGGAGGCCGTGATTTAGTACACCTAAGTTGGCTGCGTTTACTTTAAATAACTGACGATGCCATCATGAAGCGATGCAATGCAGTGCATGATATGTCGAGAACCACTGCTGTGATCTACGCGAACCATATAAACTTTTCTGTCTGTTCACATTGCAGTTCATATTAACTTGACATGATGTCAACGAAATGACAGGACAATATTTCATATAGGACCGTCATTCCTACACAAGGGACTACATCGGACAAAAAATGGTTTATTCGCCGCAATTATATTCACTATTTTTTGCACGGTAACGAGAGACTTAACAAGGGAAGCGGAAGACAGAAATCAGTTTTGTTAGCCCACTGTACTTACTAGTTTAGCCGGTAAATGTATAGCTTACAGTCTCAAAAAGAAAGCCTTACCTATTGATTGTGATTTGATAGCACGCACAACATAAGAAACATGGATACCAAACAAATGGGTGCGGACCCATTTCTATCGGAGGTATCTCGTGTCGTAATGAGGAATTCTTTATTGTAAAGTAAACTCACTGGCATTCAGTGATCTGTGGTTGCATAACCTCTTTCACAACGCGTCAAAATGATGTTTTACTAGTCGCTTGAACGCCACATTTTAATGATTAAAGTATCTTAATACTAATTGCCTGTGTGAAGCTAAAAGGAAAAAGTTGTTCAACAGCATTTAAAACTGAACAATGTAATGTGATACAGCATGTAACCACTCAACATTCCGCTTGTCGGAACATATGAACGAGCTTCAAAAATGTACAGTGTATTCAGGAATCGTTGCCGGGCACGATGTTCTTTTCAGTTATGTTTTCGTTTCCGTGCGCCTGAAGGGTGAGATTGCAGAATTTTACATTCCACTGACTTCATCCAAAGAAAAAGTATGTTCTTCCATGTACGTGACAACCATCTACATCATATCTTTCAGAATGTCTGTACATTTTGCAACCACCAGTATCACCCTACGCAGTTAACTGCATTCAGCAAGCCTAATAGATAGTGGCTCAAAAAGTAACGCGTTGTAAAAGGTTTCACCCTGGCACTTATAGAAACTCATCGTGCCACAAGCGTGGTGATGGCTGTCGAATACGCGTGATATGACTTCCATTAAAGAAAGAACATCCCTGACAGAATTTCGGAACAACACGCTAATCACGGCGCTGTCATCATATTATACGGCTGTCCCTCAGGACTGTCAAGAATATGATTAGGTCAAGAAAGCTTAATTGAACAACAAGTGATTAGTGGACCTTCTTTGCAAACCTGCCATTTTAGACATAATCAGGCGTTTAATTACGTCAACAATAGGTAAGCCCCGAAAATCATGACGTGATTCTCGTTGTAGAAAATACAACATTTTTCCGATCAGATTCAAATTAAAGGGTTAATTGCCTGATACATTGGCAGATGTGGCCTAAGTTCACACACAGTAAGCAAGTTTGAACCTGTTTCAGATCCATTCTTGTGAGTTAGTAGCGAAAGTGGAGATGTGCCCGAGAGTGGTATAAACACAGCGTAGTTGTAGCGGCCGAAGATACTGGGTGAGTCTGACGACAAAGTCGCTCCCTGCGCTGAAAAAATCATATTATTACTGTATATGTTAGAGGATACAAATGAAGCTTCGATCTCCGAATAGAAAGGATCTAAAGCAAGACTAACACTGTTGTTTTGCTGCAGTATGAATAGAAAAGAACACGACTTTAATTCGTTGGACGACATAAATTTTCACGTTGTTTCTTTGAAATTGACATGCAGCTACGTTTATGCCAGTTCATACACTCAGAATTTCTAACTGATTGAGTCCATATTCCAGAATGTGATGATTCGATTACATCTGACAGTGATACTCGAAGAGTAGTCCAATCTTCCGCATATAGCCAACACGCCTTTGTGTCTGCTTAATGCAGAACTCGCGAATGTTCAAATACATTTCCCTTCATCAAACAAAACCACAGTAATGTAACCAATGAAGCGTAATTAGGCAGTTTGACAAGAAACGGAGTACGTCTCAATTCACCTGACCACTGCTGCAGATACCTGATAGCATTTGCTGTTTACATTGGGAACACGTGTATTTTACCGTGTCAGTCCTTATTTATGCCAAGTTTGTTGGTATCAGCAATAGTGGCATTTTTTTGTTTTACTTCTTCTGGTTTTATGTGGGTGATTTTGTTGGGTTCTTAGTATGAATTTTCTAAGATAATTAGCACGGCGTGTACTTGAACTTCAGTACTTTGCACGTTCGAAGTAATATTGCGTCCGTCACATTATGTATGATATTTAACCTGAGGTGAGAGGCTTAAGTCAAACAATGGGGTAGGCACAACTGTCACAGAACACGCTGATAGTACCAAGTGGATTAAAGACACTAACTGGACCTATTGTTTGTAAGCCGTCAAAGCTGCCGGCATACATTTCAAAAAGCTGATTTGAACGGAATGTTGCACCGAATACTACCTTACTCAAAATGAACGATACGGGTCTATAACAGGGCTGCTGTGGATCGCCACGCGTAGCCTAGCATTCTTCCAAAACACATATGTAGTTACCACACAGTTTATGAACTGTGTAACAAAGTTTGCTGTGCAAACGTCATTCCACAACCCGACTTAATTAAAGTAAGCCCTGTCACCGGAAATTACGTAAAATACTTAGAACTTACATCCTATGTCAAAGCTACTGGTGTAGCTTTCGTACGCGCTGCTTCTGCCGCTGGTTTAAGTCCACTTGTAGTCTACATTGTTCGTAGTGGGGCGTGAACTGCAGTGACTGTTTTGTAAGGTTTTGTAATGCATACTGGGCGGATAATAAGTCGTCCTGTAAAGGAAATGCAGTATGTTTGTCAAGGCGAGTGAAGCGGCTGGATTGGCTGCTAGCTGACCACATGAACGCAACCTAGCGCCATATTTAAACCATGCCAATCATCAACAAAAGTCGACAAACTCTTTTCGTTCTGTAGTGTCATTTCTGCGATAAACAAACACAACCGGATTAAATCTGTTATGCTGGCAACCATGGAATTCATGCTTCATACAGAAGGCTTAGAAATATCTTCTTCACCCGATATTCTTGCTAGCATTATGTGATCTATAGCCTGTAAGACTTATTCTGAACGGAAGGAACTTGTTGGTCCGAAAATTTTCATAGACTGTGCTTTCTTGAGGATTCATGTGATTACACACCACTCACTGGGCGGCACACACGGTTGAAAGATGAGCTATGTTAATCACGTGAATTTGCTTTGCAGGAGAAAAGTGAGGAGGTTATCAAACAACGGCTGAGGGTGAATTTAAGGAATTGTCAACCAATTCACAGACAAAAATCACATACAGTGAACATTGAAACCCTGATTACGTTGAGACCATCCATCAGTAATGCCAGAATGAGAGAAACTAGGCAACCGTGATGTTTCGTTCGTGGTTATCGCATAATAGTTAAAATCTTATACAACGGAGGAGACAGTAACTTGCTAGATGCATGATTATCACCTCTGACAACAATGATACGTGTTTTCATAACAATATTATTGAATCGCTTGCGTGTTGACCGAACAAATTATTACCAAACGTTCATTAGTTCACCGAACGTTTTGTATATCTTTGTTCTTCACTTGGTTGGGTTTCTGCCATTGCTTGGCTGGTACATTAACACACATTTCTTAATGACTTTCCAAAGACACTGGGCTTGAATGAGTGACCGCCATTGCGAGCGTACACGAAGCTATCCGATAAAAAATACGCGAACACAATGTTGGACTGTTCTAGTCACCTAAGTTTTCCCGTTTTTCTGATTGTAATAAACCGAATCTTATTGCTATGAAAACACCGCATTAAAAACGTAAATTTATTTTGTTCACATACATGAAAAAATAAAAAGTATGCTCATATCTAACGATATTGATTTCTTTCTTTCTTTCTTTCTTTTAGTGTTTGAAAAATGAAACATTTGAGGAAGTTGAGTAAATGTGTTAACTTGAACTCTGACAGCCCATTTTACAAGTGCATAATGTAGGAGTATGTGTTCGAGGGAAAATTATTATTAAGCTGCCAGTGACAAGCAATACACAAATAATAGACTCTTTGAAAGCCAACGTAGGACAGTCAACATTGAGTATGAATCCAATGAATAAATTCGACATGCATTGAGATTTTTATAAGATCATGAGATGATAAAATCAAAATTAATTTTGTCTATTAATTTACTGTAAGCCTATAAAACGTCTCCCTCACATGTGTTGCCTTCGAATATGGTCTGTGAGGATCAGTAATCGTGGATGAAAAGTCAACTATCCTGTAAGCAGTCGTAGCTTCTTTATGAGTGAAGCTGCAAAGAAATTAGATGATCGGGACAATTAAAGTGAAGGAACATGGGTGTGCAAAAGCCTGACAATCCAACTTAGAATAATAAACGAGGATGTCACATCAAACATCAGACATTCGACTCTATAAGTTAATTGGTATTTACATCTAGATCACATTGAGTCCATGGCAGAAATTCCAATTTAGTAGGACTATTGTTATCTTATTAGATGGGAATAATGTGGTAGGTAAACAGTGAGGAAAGATCGGGAACATGAGAGCAGTCAACCAACGAGAGTGACCTTTCTGGACAGTTATCATGATTAGGTGTATAATGCAGGTGATAACACGCATCATCTGCAGTGATATATTGTAAAACTTCTACAGAATGTACTTCTGTTGAGCAGACAGCCACTTAAAGAACAGTTGACCAAAAGATAATTTCTGCTTAGCAGGAAGAAAACTGAAGAGACAGCCACCAGTCTAATACCATATATCTGAGTTTAAGGCGTGCATTTTAATGGGTTGCCGTACGACAGTAAGCTTACTGTTATTAAATGTAGCGAAGGAATGCTAGATGCGAACAAGCTTTCAGACAATTATGCCGATAAATGTCAAGTTACTAGTGTTTACGAAGGTACACGAGTGGTACAGTCCAAGCTACCTGCGGTGATGTTTAAGAGCAGGCGTCCTTTGGCCTCGGTCATTGTAACAGGCTAATCCCAACCGGATGCTACCAACCATGAAAGTATACATTATTTTTCGTTTCGCTAGCGAAAACAACACGCTAACTGACACGTTTTATCCATGTCAAACTGATATCATTGGAGTCGTGAAGTGCCAGCCACGTGTTCACGAGTATTGTAAATCAAAACAAGTTACCAGCGCAGGAAATAGGCAAAGTGGTACTTCCTGTAACCTGGACAACTGTTAGCAAAATTCACGACGTTGTTTGTGAAGTTTTATATAAGCATCAGATCAACTTCCCTAGCAGAAACGTGGGTATACTTTCACGTCCATCACATCTCCCTTCCCGATTGGATGCACGTGGACCACTATTTTTTGACAAAAACAGAGACTCTCTGTTCACCTTCTTGTCGAAATTGGTAAGGCATCTCATTTTTCGACAGAAATGTATAACATACTTATCAAACGCGTATTGATTGTTTCAAAATGAGAGCTCAATATATTTATTTGCATAAATAGAGAAACTTAGGTTCAGGTTCACTATTGAAATCAGGTACGCTTTTGCAGACAGTTGCTTGCATATGTAATGATACAGGGAGGTCGCTTAAAGAAATCTAACCCTACCTCCCATGAAATGGATCAACAAACTTCTTTTATAAAGGTAAACAAAACAAATTAGTCTTTGTAAAAGGACGTTTGAAGGCGTGAGATTGCGTAGTTTAACTGCCTTAGAAACCGTAAGCTTCAATATATTCGAAGTTACTAGTGACTAGTAAGGGAATTTGGCTATTAAACAGTAAACGTCATCCAGAACGGATCGCAGCCTTCGCAGTTCCGTGTTCTTTCCAGTCAACATCTTTGATAATGTTGCAATACATGATATTTTGCGTTTGTTCTGAGTGCATCCTTAGTGTGCAGCCTTATTACCTATGTCATACGCTGAGGTAAACAGACCAGGTAATGTCATTTTTGAGGCATTCTAACAATCCAAGCATCACTCACAATTCTACTGAGAGTTTGCAAACCATATTTTGGTCTTGCCCAATGTGAGGTCAGTAGCCAAGTGATCGACACGGTTAACACAGGAAAATATGGCCAGAGTTCGTTGTTCGGACGTAGAAAGGATATGCATGAGCTCTCACAAGAGTAAAGTATGTAAACTGTCTATTTTTGAACAAGGCTAACTGAACCACCTTTAGGAATGCGAAAGCCGCGATCAGTTAGAAACGTTGTTCAATATATATATATATATATAAATATATATATATATGTGATTGCTGTTATACCGGACTGTTCACAAGTGTACGCACTTTATATACAAAACCAGAAAACCTCTAAGTTCTAGTGCCTATTAACAACTACTCATATCCGGTTTCTCAAAGGTCACTGTAGCTAACCATTTCAATGGGTAAGTTGATGTCATCACTTGCTAATCATGGTTAACACTTCCATACGTTTAAGCATAGAAGTGCGATTTGACTGCATATACATTTGCCGTAAGACGACAATGTTGAGTCCGTTTCTCGTTGCCACCATACAAAACCAGAAACCGCCGACGCTATGAATTTCACACACGGTTCGGTGCGGCTTGAGACATATCCACTTGTTCAAAGTATGATTTGGTGGAAGTTTGGTATATGCATCATGAAATATATAGCTTGCTTGGTAAAAAATAGAACTGTATGGCCACGGCTTTGCATTCATTCCGTTCCATTTCACACTTGCCAACGAGTATAAAACATCTTTTGATAAGCGATCAAAGTCTACTCATTATATGAACAAACAAAACTCAAGATGTGGTAGGCAGGTAGGTGTGGTAGCCTTGAACCGTAGAATTTCCTATAGCGGACACTTTTCTCTAGACTGACTCCACAAATCACACCAAACTGACATCATAAATACATTTGTTAATAACTTAATGAAACCGAGGAAACTGTTACATTTTTGTGAGTCTATTTGTGCAGAAATTGATTTTCCCCTATATATCGGGTAGATATATATCGGGTAGATTACATTCAGATAGGCATACAGCAGCCACGGAAAATTTGCTGAGGAACTCCACCTTCAGGAGAACTCGAATTTATTGCTCAATTTCAGGTAAATATGACCGAAATGTTCAACTGAATGAGAACACTATGAAAAGTTAATCAACAGGAAAGGATGATATGTATTGTGTGATGTGGACATCTCCATAAAACTATTCAGCCAGGTACTTGAATCAGTCAATTCAGGCATTCATACGTGATGCGAATGGCATACAATTTGACCAGCAGACTGTTAGAAGTCGGAAGTTCATTGCCAAGACAGAGACACAGCCTGAGTCGGTAACGTTTGAACACATAGAATCTATCTTCTATGTTTAATAGCCAGATGTTACGGGTCTGAGTTACGCAGTACCACTCTGAATGGATTGATCAGATTCACTATATGGCCAGTCATTCGGACGTGCCAGGAAATCGAGGATGATAGATTGCGTTGTTTGTTTTCGTTCATATTGACGACTCAATCCACAAAATTGATAAACCACCTCGGGGTATGTTTCATTATTCAATGACGAGTGTATTGATCTGATCTGCCAAAGTAGGCATCATAACAGCTGCGATTGAACTGATAAACGATAGGGGAAGTATAGTGATCAGATGGATGACGTTCATTGTGTGCAGCATAGTTCACGTGATGGCTACGTTGGAGACAACGCAGACTGAAGCTAATCCCAAACGGTCCCTTCAGAATAACATCATGAGAACCTCTTTCTTGAGCGCACTGTACCCAACCGCTTTCGCACGCCCCGATTTGATATGAGCGTTAATGAACTTTAGCGAATTTCTATCACCACGAACCGTCGTGGACAGAATCTCTTCTACCAATCAAAGTATTGGTCGTATAAATTTGGCGGGCTCGACTGAATGTTTTAACCCACTCACGTTTATAGATGGAATTGATGAAAAAAGCATATCAAACACGTCAACTGCGTTTGCAGTAAACAGAGCGGCGCGATGTCCCATCTAACTACCAAGTGGTTAATACGTTTGAAAAGGTTGAAATATCATTAGATTTCATTTTGGAAGTCATAGAAAAAACGGTTTGAAGAATCCATGACACTGCAAGACGAGATAAAATGTTTGTGGCTAATAAAAACCAAAATATCATGAGCACAGGCTTCGTAAATTAGTGTTACGTCAATACCGCCTGAAAGTAATCTTTCTGTCATTCCCAGAAAAATATTGATAAATGTTGGACCAACAACTTGCCCGGAGTATGACCTCTCATTTTCAGAACGTGTTTTCGTTTACGAGACAGTATGATCGTTAAGAGGGGACTTTAGATGTAAAGATGTAACCATAGTATAAAACAACATAAAAGTCAAAATTTTCACGTGAAGAGACTAACAAGCGATCCAACGTCTATAGAAAACATTGTTGTCACATTCACGGAAACACAATACACCTACGATGAAGTTTGGGTAGATTTGAATGTGCTTCAAATTAGTGGGTTCGAGCGTTGCTTCTCTGCTAAACAATATCATGCAGGTTTCGTTGGTGCAAATAAATCAATAATAGCATTATGGGACGGGCAAATGTTTGCTCCCAAGAACAACCTGGATGTGTAAAACTGTCTTGCCAGGTTCTCCTGAGGTTGAAACAACCCAAAGCAAAAGACAAGAACTGAACCAAGATTTGTTATGTAGGCTTATCTCACTGTAAACAGTAAACCATTAGTGTCTTTCTTATACGCCGATTATTACAAAAGTGGAATAGATCACACTGAAAGATTTCCAGAAGTTTGAGTTTGGGCTAAAAATGTAAAGTACAACGGTAAGTACACTGAGTGGAAAATCGATAGTTCAAACACTGAAAAAACCGACCGCCTGCTGTGAGGCAAACGTGCCACACCTCAAGTTGCTGCCGCTCTCAGCAGAAGCATCTCCATACGACCGGCCAAAAATTAGGAACCAAACGATTTATTTTAGAATTACGATAGCATTAGGGTTATGGCAGGCGGCTTCCAACGTACGATCTGAATTTATCTGATGTAGTTTATGTATGGCGTCACAAAATGATATACTCTGGCACTTTGGCTCTTATTTTGAGAGACCATGTATTATTCCCGCGCTCATCTACAACCTGGAAATCGGTCGTGATTTTCACCGGACTGACATGAGCTAAACTGGGCGCAAAAGCTCCTTCGGACTGGTCAAACTTTCACAATTTTAAAACGATTTCATGCGTTCGCCAATTTTATTCGTTGGTGACATCCCCCCCGTAACATGAATCCTTCTCATGAATTGAATGTTCTTCGCTACGGGTCGCTAAAACAGCAGTTATCCCAAGTATATATTTGAAGATGGCGTTCGTAATCTAGTTTCAATTTGAAATTCGCGAAAACGTTTTAGAACATGCAGTGTTAAGAAAAACGAAAAATCTTTATAGAGTTTCTGGTCTGGTAAATCCAATGCATGTACAAGTGAAATTTAAAATCAACCAGAATTTGCTTATCGTAATCTAGGTCGCACTGACACTAAGCCTGTACACACAATGTTTCGGATCTGTAGGTGTGGTGTGGTAACTTTATTTAAGCATCAGTTGCTTAAAACACATGGTCTGTTTCAGTGATTATCTACTGCCTTATATTGCCTGGTAAGTTGCATGTCTCTATACCTCTTCTGACACTAACCTCACTCTGGCTTCTGGTATATTCATTTCGGGAATCGCTTGAAATATTCTTGAATAACTTCGGACATCTCAAGAGTTGAACCTTTTGTAAGAGGAAGGTAGGGTGACCGCAACAAATACTTTAAAATTAAACATTGTACATTGCAGCTCCAATCTTTTGTCAAAATCAATAATATAGAGGAAGTACGAGTAAATCACAGCAGGCCTATTGGACAGATGAGTAAACCAATAACGTTTAGTGGTACACTAAAGTGTATCCACGTTGGCGTTCAATATAACTGCAGTAGTTATAAACACGGCAGTGTTCAGATAATTCACTTACCCAACTGAAGAATAATTTACCCCAAGAAATATTTGACACACATTTCCATTGAATTATTGCACAGTACCGTGGCAACCAATTGTTTTTGTTAATTTATCATCAGACTGAACCACTTATCTAATAACACCGATGATTAAATAGTAGGCAAAAAAACGGCAGAGTTTGACAGGGTAATTAATCCATTTCGAGCGTTACGCAGTTCTGAACGGTAAATCGCCAATGTCATTGATGAGTGGTTTAGAGTACCGCATGTCACTATGTCGCGGAGTTATAAAACGGGGTTTGGGTGGAAATGGATATTGATGGTGTGATCCTTAACCATGGCTAGTTCAGGGCTTGCACATTTTCCTTGTTTGAGCAGGGCGTTGAATTGCCTAATCACATCGTGAACAATTTAGCGAGAGCTATATCAACAGTCTAACAAAGTTGACGTGTTTGACTGAGTCTTTTTGGACTACACAGAAGGCATAATTGAGATCAGCTCGGTGTTCTATATCCACTAGATGTGCGACCACTGCAAGGTCGGTGGATCTGTCCAAGCCGGTTCCGAATACTGCTGTTTGATGTTCTTTGGTTCGATTGAACAAACGCCTTGTGGTGCGACCCACAAATCCTGTTATGCAATTGCCAACGCAAGTATAAGGTAGTCAACGACACGGTTTTTCCATTTCAAGGATACGTGATTAGTCAACTTTGTAACGTTTTAACCAGGAACGTGCGCCTGAGTGCTTAATAAGGCCGATTGAAGTCGGTTCACTACTTCCTCGTGCAACCCGGACCCTAGAGATTAGTTGCTGTCATGCTCCAGCTGATAAAACGATTCGGGCAAACATTTTGTCTTAACACATCTTAGGTTACTTTTAGACCCACCTCTAACGTGTTTGCAGAGCAACACAACAATGCTCAACCGATCAGGCAGTAGATGAGGTTTCGGTTCTTTTTCAAGGGGACAGAGCCATTAAGGCATCTAGATTGCCCGATTCATTTTACTTCACTGCAAATCAAACGTCACATATCGACATCTGAGCGCCTATTCACGTCTAGCTGTAAGAAAGCTTTTTCTATGTTTAGAAAGTAAGCGAGATGGTGGAATACTTATTAGTAACTAGGTGAATTACAGCAGGCAACTCGTGTATACGGTTCGACAGAACGAAAACCTCATCTACATTCTGTCGATAGAAGCGCATATTGGGAATAGACTGACCTGGATTCGAAGCTCCAGGATTTTATGTAAATGCCCGCTATTAATAAGCCCAACAGAGATCACAACGCGACCCGGTCAGTCTCATAACGTAAGTCTGTTCCACTTGATCTGAGAGTTGAACGTACATCACAGAATCAGGTCTTCACACATAAGTATGGGTACAGCGATTTGACTGTTCGATTGATCGATATGTTCAGAAATAAATGTGGCAGTCTCTGGCAAAAGACATTTGTGGTCATATCTGTGGGCGGACCATCAACAAACATATTTATTGACTATTCATGTTCTTTTTCAAGTCGGTAACATAGCCGAACGTGTTATGCAGGTCTTGAAAGAACATTTGCTGACGAATACGTCTACGGTGTTCAGCTAACCACTTTGCCGTTGCGTAATAGGTCGACTTGCACTTATCAACAATTGACCCCAACACACGTCTTGTTATGTGAATCTTGCGCGGACTGTATAGACGTTGGATGGTAGGGTCAGTCTGTTCCGCATCATTCAACCTGTGTCCTCAATTACTTTTCGATGGAAGTTCGAAGCTGCCCATCTTTTGATCGTGGATCATAAATTAGTTTCAAGTTCAATAAATTTGCTTCATTCTAAAAGAATCTTCAAATATTTTTCAATGTCATCTTCCTATCTTATAGTAACTATGCATACGTTCATGTTAAAGTTCGTAATGTGACGTTCACGAATAGCTGTTTGCAGTTGGACGTGTGCTTCACCTGATACATATTGCTAAATCTTTCTCCATTGTTAGTGCATTGTTACAAATTAAAAAACCCACAATTGTATTGATCAGATGACGAATCCACAAAATAAGTCGTTCACCACATTTCTATCCTACTTTTGTTATCCTTCACGCAGATCTGGTAACCAATATGAGTAATTTGGGAGATAAGCTTTTACATGTTTACGTTGTTCTACCTTGCGTGCATCATTTCATTTGCTGACAGCCACAATCAGTGATTCACAATGAGGGACTATCCTTTGTAAGAGTTCATCAATTCCAATCACGCACTGGTTGGTTTTAGTGCTACGACTTGTGAATCGTTTGAATCGTTGTCCAATGTATGCACAAGATCCCGAGCATTATTCTAGTAACTGCAGAACGGTCGAAACAGGGACACGAGGATTCACAACTTGATGTCTCCCTGACGGTTACAAGAAGTGGTGTTCTGGCTCGGTGCGCATTATAACCACATCGCTTTAATCGCAGCAAAATAAATAATTAATGATATGGACGCGGCTTAACACTGTAACGTGCGGTCAAAACCAGCAAACGCGCACAGGTTGAATTTGAATTGTGTAACAGGGTGTGCCTCTGTGTTGTCGGCACCGTTTTAGTTCTGGTTTGTGTAAGTCGTGTGCCTACTGGGCCTTTGGCTCATGCTTGTTTCTTGTTGTTTCCTTTTACAGGAATGTTGTCGGAACCCCTACGTCATAATGACCTTGTCCCCCGGTGTCCCCATGTTGCCCTAAAGTTGATCCGCAAGCGCAACGGACAACCAGCTTGTAAACGGCCGCCTGACATGTTATAATATCTCTCTTGAAGGTAGGCAATTTAGAGGGTTGTTTCGAGTGTTCATCCTGTATGCACGCACACGCTCGGATCAGAACGCGGTCAAAGGCAGTAGGTATTGCTTAGTTGGTTCGGACCTAAGAAGAGCACGGCTCTTTCTGTATAGTTGCTCATGTGTGCCAGATTTGCTTGGCTGTACACGATCTCTTAAGCACTTCGTCCAGCTGGACAAAGTACCAGAAACGTACTCACCGTGAATCTTTCCTAGAAGTTGAAGTGTTTCTGCTATATGAAGATTTAAGCAATGCAACGGGAATTCAACAGTCATTCGCTAAATCAGTAGCCATAATTATTCAGTACAGTTAGGCAAGCATTAACATGAGTCTGCTAATGTTAACATTCAAAGGAACTCCATTCATTAGATCAGATATAAGCCCGTTCTTTTCTTAAATGTTCATCATCATGCACTAAGAAATTTTTATAGGAGTGTTGAATCGCCTGCCCCCGGTTCTCATGAGCGTGCTTTTCCTCTAAAACATGATGCAATGAAATCATGGCCCATCAGCCTGTTTTACACATTCAGATGAAATATCAAATATTGATCTTTGATGGTCGACATACAGGGTTCGATAGCATTGTGCTGAATCTAATGAGATGCACTCTAACTGAATGATTAATTGTAGCGAAAAGGAATCCAATAAAGCACACTCTTCATAGTCCAACACGCTAGTTACCATGCCACATGCGCGCACGCGGTTTTGAATCACAAGTCCAGTCCACAACACACCCCGGTTTCCGCTCACACGTCATGTGCACTTCTGCCCGGTTAATATGTGTGATCGGAGCCTTCTATCTGGGGATTTTCCGCCTGCTTTTCCTCGCCCGTTTATCCGATTTCGTTGAACAATTGCTCGTCCGGTCGCTCGTGTTGTCCTCCGTCTATCCACCGTGGGCTTTCACTGTACTCCACGACCGTGTGGAGATATTCATGCGAGTATTGGAATAACCACGCCTCCGATTTGGTCATCCATCCTAGTTTGGCTGCCATATCTCGAAATTTAGTCCGATCTGGTCGACCAATGACTCATCCGGTCGCCCACACCGTCCTCCATTCCCTCATCTTGCGCTTTTGAACGCAACTCCCTCCTGCGTCGAGGCATTCTGCCGAGAGTTGGAATACTCGCACCTTCTGCCTAACAGTCCACCACATAAGTTGTAGTGAATATCATATATACATATATATATATATACGTATCGCACATATATATGATGTATATTTACAAACATTCAATACTAACAATACTCAACTACTCAAGTTACTCAGAGTGGATTTTTCCAGGAGTTATCATAGACCGTAGTGCGTTTCTGACGTTAGACCCGGATCAGATGGTCGATGATAACTGGCTCCGTTCACTAAGTCGTGCGATAATACGCATGAATGACGACAGACTGTAATACACTTTTGTATGCTGGTAACATTTACCTCAGATAACATCAGCGAAATAAGAAATTAATCACACCAATCAGGCTCGCTAATCAAGTTTATGCTTATATTGGTTATTGATGAGTCGTAGGGGATGTTGGTTTTTCATACAGACTGAACATCACTCACAATTGATCGCAGCTGTCGCATTCACATAGACTTTCCAGTCGGCCTCTTTCGAAAAGAAGCACTAAGGCAACCGTGTTTACCACTGCGCCATTGACCTTACGTTAGGCACGACCGAATTATATTGGCTTGCCACTGATAAGAATCTGGACAAACGTGGTTTTTATTTCATTATTTTTCACCCACAACGGTTTAGGTTTCTTCGCGTGACGAAGACCGCTTGAAATAACTCAAAAATGATGTTGTCTTAACGCAACAGCGTGTGGAAAATGTTCATCGTGTCGATATCTCGCAGATGGTTGGCAATCAAAGAAGCCTGTTTCCATTGTCTGGCGTCTTTCCTTCTCGAAAAAACAATAACCGATTAGTCCTGTCGAAAAGTAACATCACCGTAGCTACAGTTAGACTGATAAATATTATGCGAAGTGTACGGCTTTGGTATATATTTCTTCATTTGATGGAGTGTTTTGTTTTAACCGAAAGAGTACCGTATAGCTGCATTATATGTCCGTCCGATAAGTTGTTTTGGACGCCCGGGTTTATACAACACATCACTGTCTCTTCTATAGACGAAAGGCATAAATAAAAGTTTCTTCGAGAGGCATTTCTTATGGATTTGCTACAAAATACAATTTGTTTTATGGGTTTCAAACATATTATTGAATATTTAACTATAATTGAGTTAAGAGGATTACCAATTGCAACGTCCTCTGTTTCCTTGTACTATTTAAAAAAATGTGAAAATTGATTTTTTCAGTCAGTATGGCTTGCATTTACACAATCAATCTCACCAACCACCTGTTCCTGCCCCTATCACCATAGGATACAAATTAAGTACAGTGCTTGGTTTAATAAATTATAATAACAACTCATGCTGGACGTAACACATTTATCTGACTTCTTGCTTGACATATGCAAAATGGTACTAACCTTCAACAAATGTGAACAACTCGGTGAAAAGCCAAGGTAAGTCCTGGCTATAGTTAAGTAACTCACGAATCTCAAGCTTATTATAAAAAGATGTATGACTAACCAAAACATATGATCCAGAGGTCAGTCTACCTGCATGGGTTGACATGCAACTCTCATTCAACAGTAATTCAGTTTCACCATAGATTTTGTGTTCTACTTCACTAGTCTGACTGCATAATGTTGATGAACACAGTATCGACGGCCGTTCCTGAACTGAAGGTATTGGGTCGCTGCATCGAACATACGAGCAACGCTGTATCCTCGAACGGAATTTATATGAGAGTAACCTACCGCCGGAGATTACGAACAATTCATGTTTCACAGGGTTTATCGTTACCACTCGTGCCCGTACATTATCCCATAAACGAAATCGTAACCTCATATCACACTGGGTCATCTGAACAAGTCAAATCCTGCAATGCCAAGGTTGTCTAGTTGAAAATAACGAGATTGTGGTTCGGGTTAAAACGTAAGTTTGCAAAAGAACCCGTGTGAATTATGATCTAGAATTTTCGATTATCATTCGTCTTGCCTTAAATCACCAAAGTTACTGAAAGTTTGTTACTTCTAATTAAATATTTGCTAACCGCCGTGTGTCACGTCTTTATAAAGCTTAGCACATAATCCAATCAATATAAACCGAGAGTATTATTGTTAGGTTTTCTTCAACAATTATGGTTCGCTGCCATCTCTGATGGTTATCCAAATGGCAAACATTCTTCCACCCCTAAATATGTCTGTTGGTGTCACTGCAAAACATACAACCTGGCCATCATACTATATTGCCGTAGGATTGACTGAACTGGACCAGGCAGACTTGTCAGACACTTGTGTTTACTGAAATAGTGCACGCCAGCTACCTACCCGGAAGAAGCAACCAGCTGTGGCCAGCATAAGCCTATTCGCCAATCAGCCCAGAGTAAAAATGCCCATCATGTGTTTATCCTTGCTGCATATGGGTCCATTCAACCTTCAGTTTATGTTCATTATGAAAACCACGTGACGAACAGCTGGCAATCACAGGAGTGGTTTCTTTGTAGATCAGATGAAAGTTACTGATTTGGTTACACAATACATTTTTGCTCATCATTTTCGGACTCCGATAGAACGTTGGTGAGCAGGATGCTAAAACACCATGAGCGCTGTACCGGGTACGTTGAGACTTGTGACTGGAAATACTTGGAAAAATGAACATAGACTTAAACATATCTGTACGAAGAAACTGCGTAGATGTAGTCTGAACATCACTCTCACTTAGTCGCAACTGTTGCATTCTTATTGATTGCTCGGCCGGCCCATTTTCAACAGAGATTTAACAGAGTTTCCGTTAAAGCTAACTGAAGGAGTAAACCTCTTTTCAGGGCAAGGATTTAAATTGCAGTCGGCATTTTTGAATAATGTATCAATGATTTAAAGTTTTGTACGATCGAGTGACCGTACACAACTATGCAACTACTGATGCTAGTGGGTAAAGTTGACTTAGTTCCCAGAGAAGACATTTTAAACAACAACTATGTGATTAAAAGCTTTTTTCTAGTTCAAACAACAAAAATTCTCAAACTGTTGATGTGTTTCACAACTGTTCTCAGAGAGGTTTGTTTGAAATCCCTACGGACAAGCGGTATGTGCGACAGATTATGGGACTGTTCCGTTTATACCAATCAAAACCTTATATTGCTCATCAATAATCTTTACTGCAATAGCTAAAATTTTAGTATTTTTAAGAGGATATGATTTTAGTTTTGAAGATTTTGACTTGAAGACAAACTTAACAGAAGTGAATTGTGAAAAATCTCAGAAGTTAAATTTATGGACTGGGGGGCTAGAAGTGTCTTAAGATTAACATGTGAGATTCGGTGTAAATTATTGACTGAAAACAGAACCACCGAAGGAGTACATGTGCATTTACAGAGCGGAGTATTTGAAAACTACGCAAAAAACAATGCTTAATTCATGGAAAGAAAATATTAGCAAAACATGTGTACAGTGCGATGCAGAAATGTGATTTCTTTTGACTAACCTACTTGATATAGGTTAGCAAAATATGGCTGATAATTCGTTTATTTAGGTTGGATCAAGTGAAGACGAACCAATTTGAATCTGCCAAGCAGTGGAAACTCTGCTCGGAACAGGTTATCATATCGTTCAATCCGGCTGATCACATGATCAAAAGCTGTGCAATGTTCAGAAAAGAATATCAAAAACGGATAAACCCTTAATTGATTTAGGATTGTCATCTCAGCCATTTTGTGGATGTTTGGCAATCAACCATCATGAACACATCTTCTGCTCGATAGCCTCCTTTCATTTGCCAAACACCTAGTTTTAGAGCAACACTTAGTTCTATGTTTCCCTAAATGAATGGTGGTTAACGTGTATTTTATCTATTATTTTTAAGTTTGAGTACATCGATATCATTATTGTGTACCACAAAGTGAACTTAGTTACAGTTTTATGTGAGGATAGTAACCACATTGCTGGGTACTCAGTTGTTGTCCTGGATAAAGCCAAGTTTATTTGCTATGAAATTCATACATCAAAATCACCTAACCCTGATTCCAACAACACACGTGACTTGCCCACATTAAGACTGCATTTACCGAGCATTCGTTTTCAGTGGACACTCAAAACAGTATCCGGAAGTGAGCAGTTGACAAGGTTGGTGAGCTCAATTTGATACGGCTTTACTTTGTTTCAGCTGAACTGCCATCATGTTCTGACAGGTAATTAAAATTCACCGTATACGGCGCCATTATTCCCAGCATACAATTTGTTATATTGCAGCATTTAGGTTACAATACGAATGTCAACTAACAGCGTGCCGTTTCTGATTCATTTATGCGTGAACACGAATACCAATAACGGCAATGTGTTATTGGGTGATTTCGTTCTTGATGTTTTCAACTGCATCCCTAAAATGTAATCAAGTACATTCTAATTGAAAGTTATTGATCTAACTGTAGAGAAAACGATGGACAGTCATTTATTTGTGCTTGTGTTATTACCTTACGAGTAGCTTGAATAAAAGCAGTTCTGTAGACAAAAAACACACGTCAATCGCAGTTCAATAAACGGTAAACACTTGATTATATTCGACTTGTTTCGCAAGAAAGCCCAGGCTGCTAAATGCGGACTGGTATAGCGTAATCTCATCTGTTATGGGTTATAAACATTCAGCGTGTCTACAGAGTTTGTGTTAGGGTTACGTACCGCTAATCCAATTGAACATTTTACAAATAACAGCAGCTTTATAAAGCAGACCACTATTACAATACTTCGTCGTCCCCAAAAAGTGTGAACAACAAAGTAATCTGTCAGAAGTGGGAAGTGAATTGCGATCCAAAAGGCAATTGTTTATTGAACGTGTCTGTACTTTCAATGTCATAGCTCGTGGTTGATATCTGGCAATCAGGAATGCTGACAAAACGTTGGAACTTAGATGGTTTCTAGTGCGTTCTTTCATAATAAACGTTGAACTAGATTCCACACAGTACGGAGGCTGCGGTTGCCCATAAACGGGCACCAGAGAAAATACCTTTCTAAATGGGTCTGACCAGCTGGACCCTGGACACTGCTTAAATACGTGTAAAATAAATGAGGCATAAGTAATAGATGATGCTTATGCTAACCGAGATAGTATCCTTTAACTTGCCAAACAACATAGATACTTAGCTGCGCTAGTCAACCCAGTGTTCTGAAACAAATACTGTGGTAAACGACAACACCAAAATCGAGACCGAAGAGTTACCGCACCCCTACAGTCGCCAACCAGCGTCAATTATAACCTTAAATTTTGCTGCGAACAAAAATCGCTTAGAAGGAACTGATAGAAAAAATTGTGTTGTGTGTACAAAAGCAATTATTTGTGAACTTGAGGTTGCCATGGTCCTAAGTCGTAGTGAGTGTCATTGACATCATGCGATTGGGCATTTTGTTATTGTTGGTTTCTTTGTTCATATCCCCTGGTGTACTGTAGACGTTAAATTGAAAGGTTCCCGTGTTATTGGTTATTTGGTACTGACGAGCCAATACGAAATGCTAGCATCTACCAGTGTTCGTCTTCTAACTGTTTTGTTCAAATTATTGAAGGGATATAACTGTTTTAAATATAACAGAGCATGTTCCGAAGTGGCTCGACAACACAATGTTTTAGTCAACTTAGCAAATCAGACGATGCATGCACAAGATTTGTTCATTGATTAATAACCATCTGCTAGTAATTATCCACTGGGATCAGTATTTTCCAGAAGGTTCAGTATAATTCACACAAACCGTACACTGTTGAGTTTTTGTTGTCGATTCAAACTGCTTCGTAAAATGCACTGCGATTAACCTAGTGAAAATTGTAGGCCAATTCTAGCTCTGGTCAAGATGTTCTTTGTGGCTTGTACTTGCTCTCAACGTCTGATTCCACTCATCTGTAAGTTTTAGTCCGAAGAATTCTAAGGCCAAGCGTGGTAACAGTTATATATGTGGCATGTCAACCAACCCGAACTACGTCACTTGCATACTTAGGATTTTAACTAAAACAGTTTTACCGGTTGTTCATCGATGTTCCACTCAAACTAGAAATTGGATTCATGGTCTATCAGTACGTGAGTAAGTGGATTAGTGAAACAACTGAGTGCCATCGAATTAACTTCTACTTGAAGAGTTATGAAAAAGTTTATCGACATTTACAAACAGTTTGGTAACTACGAGTGGGACAAACACGAATAACAGTTGGCTGTAACCACGGAACCATGTTGCAACTGTTGTGGTAGTACCCACGTGTCACAATAGCACTTTAGTGATAGTGAACTGCGGGGGCAATAGATTTCTATTTCAGGTGAGAGAACGTGTCATCTTAAAATGAACTCCGAAGTATGCATTCTTAATCGGTTTACTGGTTTACCAGATCTGAGGTCCAGGGAACGCCCGTTCGAGAAGTACAAAAGATTTCCAGTGCGCAAAGTTTGATATAAGTAGACCGTCCGCAATAACAACTTCAAACAGAATACGGACTTCTTTGGTTAATCAGATGGTTAAAAACTCAAACATGGATTAATTAGAGGTGAACGCGACAAGTAGCTTATCAGGGAGCAAGAAATAAGAACCGCCCTCTATCTGGAAGCCCAAGCAATTAACTAGCTGTAAGCTAAATATTGAACGTGGACACTTTGGTTCTTCGCAAATTTTCACCAATAAAAGGTATTATATAACAATAAAATAGATCTATTGAGAATAATCTGAAAACATTTTACCGTGTAGTAATGTCGACGTGACTGGACCTATCACCCTTCTATTCAGTAATCATGACAGATCGACAAATATTTAGCTGAAAGCCATGACTGAAAAATTACTAGATAGCCGGTTAGAAAAGCTACGCAGCGGATGTTTCTATGACATTGCGTCAAGATGCTAAAAGCGCTTGGTCAATTCTATTAGAGGGTAGAATGTTGGCCCCAACCGCCACACTTCAGGAGCAATCCAGATTCGACAAGTATCCGAATCGCATTCGTCGCTACACTAGCGATGAGTGCATTTTCACAGGGGTTGAAAATATAACGCAACTGGAAGGTTAATTATTTCACTTGCAGGTTAGAAAAAAACACGACGATAGTGAAGAATTTGTTTCATAGCTGTTGCGTCTATTTTGTGCAAGAGCTGGATTCGTTCATACATTCTTGGTTGATTCGCAAATGAGCAAACATAGGTCATGCCTCCAAAAGGAGCGAAACCGGCGCTGTAAACGACTGATCTTAGATAAGTCCAGCGAACTGGTGGGCATATGTTGTGGCTCTTGGAGGGAGTCAAATCAAATACTTACAAATACGAGCCGGAGTTTTAGGTAAAACAGTAATCCACACACTTATTCCCTAGACGGCGGGGGTCAAATAGTCATTTATCACTATGCTGGTGGCCACTAAAACAGAGTTTAAGTACAATCCTACATTCTTCACCAAACTCTCCAAACATGTGCCACAGCTATATATTCTGATCAGCTTCTTCGTCTGATTAAAAATCCGTCGGAACATGAAAGCTGGTAAATGCAAGCATTTCATATTAACCCGGCAGTACTGCATTTAAAATAGCCTGAAACTATTTTTTGTTTCGGGCAGCTAGAGCAGTGGGATAGAGGGCCAGTCGATGGGTTAGGAAAGTATACTAAGTTTAGGTTAGGGTCAATTTCATAAACACTTATTTCTGAATACACAGGACAAGTTTCAGTCAGTTGATCGCGACAGTCTCAGCAAACCGAAAGCATCTTGGACTGAGATGACGTTATAGGAATCTGAATGCACAAGCTGGGTCGATGACGTTACCAATGTGCAAGACGTGCCTTAATACTTCGGATACTGGTTGCTTCTGTGTTTCAGTCACATTAATTTTCTTCGGTAATACGGAGTTCTGCACCTACTTGGGCAAATGTTTCTTCACTTCTGAGGCCTATGTAACTTTCTTTGCAGTTACGTACGAATGGGTTAGACACAGTGTGAGATGGCACCGTCGGGCTGATCTTTGATTGAAGGTGCAGCCAGCTTCTGCGTCCAAGCTAATACACATAGTTCCGCTGCGTTGAGTGCTCGTTGCATCAAATTCACCGGTGGTTGCATTCACTGATGCATGTTGTAATCACCTGTAAAAGAGTATTCTACATATACCTTCTTTCTCGCAGTGACCACCTGTTCTGATGGTGGTTTCGGTCTACCACGCTTACAAAGAAACATTTTGGTTAACCATCAGAATGTAGTGCATAAGTGACCAAGTCTAATTAATCCCGCAAGATTATTCTGCTTACAGATTCGACTTGCATCGATGTGTGGTGTATTCAGTAGTGTGAGTTTGCGATGAACCTGTGTGAAATCACTAAAGTTCAAATATTGACAGAAATACGTGGATTTTCTGTAGACACCTCTTTTAACAAAGCCACCTTACGGGCGACTTATGAGTACGTTTAGAAACGTTACCATCGGTTGAGTGCCGCACTAGGTTATCCATTACCTGTTTGGACGGACTGAATACTGGCGTATCATCGACGTAGCTTTGTTGTATGACAGACTCGCTATATCTGCGGCTATCTCTTGCTCAGTCTTCAACATGAAATGTCTACTAAGATGGGCCCTGTTGGACTTCCCATGACCACCCCATTTGCATGGTGGTAACACTGATCAAGAAAACGGAAGTTGATGTCTTCAGTACACAACTATAAAGCTTCTCTCAAAATAGCATTAGGCGGAAGCAAAATAATGTGACCCGTTCTGACAAGCTCCTAAGTATAGTTAATTTTCTCATGCAGCGGAGTATTCCTGAACAATGATTGAACGTCTATGAAACATACCAACTAATTAAAAAGATTGCTGTTGTTTAATCTAATGATCAGTTCGAATTTTTTTAGTAGAGTATGTATGAAACGTTTGTTTTAATGATGTCAAGATTACGACCAACCATCGTGCCAACTTGTGGTATAGATAATTTCATACAGATTGAACATCACCCACAGTTTGTCGCAGTTGTCGCATTCCCATAGATCTTTCAGTCGGCTCCTTTCGAATGGGCTGATTTGTCATCGCCAAAATAAGCCTGCGTGACATTCCAAAACTTTGTGTCTTAGGGCGATTGTAGAGCTCATCTATCGACAACGCACACGGTCTATGTTAGTTGTACATTATGTCATCAAGTATGCGCAGTGCAATTATGCGCAAACGCAACCCTTTTGTGCTGTTGTAAACTTGAGGTTGGCGAGTCAATTCGAAATGCTTATATCTACCAGTTTTTGTGTTCTGCAAACTTTCCTCAGAACTTTGAAGAGAATGAACTGAGATGAACTCTGTTTTTGGATAGTGAAGTTGATTTTTGATCACACCGCTTCTCAGTTTTGCCAGCTACCTCATGAAACCAGCTCCACCAGCCAGGTCGTTTGTAGGTAACATGTAGAATATCATAATTCAAACGAGGTCATTATCTTAGTATCAAAATTTATTTTATGGTCTATCCATGGCCTATATATTCACCACTGGGATTGTGAAGTTTTTCCTTGAGAAACTCCGTTCGCTGTATCACCGGAGTAATGTTTCTCTCTTAATTACCGCCCACTCCTCACCATCAGTGATATATACTTTACTATGTTTTGAATGAAATGACGTCATAACTGGTCAATTGTTTGAGTTCGTTACATCAAGAAATCAAAAAAAATCGTAATTGAATTTTCTAATAAGTTTCTGAAAACTGAAAGTGGTAAATGTAGACTACTTTTTAATTCAGCGTTGGTAGTTATGACGTATTTGGTCGGCCAGAAAACCTTTTCATGTTGTACGATTAGTTGGCTGATTTGTCTTTAAGGTGTTCATTTAAATAAAGCACCGACAAATTAGACACGCTCATCCTGTCAACAACCATCAATGGCGTATCCTGTCACCAACAAACTCAGTAATCCTTAGAGAATATTCATTGGCCTCCATAGTAATCATAATTGACTATAACTGTCATTCTCTACTAGCCATTTCGGAATATATTCATCTGTTCTTGTTCGAAACCTTGTATCACTTCTGATTACGCATGTTTGTCCACAACAGCTAGTTGCTCATAAACTTGAAATTTCTTTTATTGATGGCAATCTTAATTTTATGGTCTAAGTAAGTTGATTCAGTTCTGCAGCGGGGTTGGTTTTCGCAACTGCTGTTCTGAGAAGCTGAGTCGCACGATACATCGATTTTTTCCTTTTCAGGGCAAGATGAGATATGCACATTTACTTGGCACCGTTGTCACTGCTTCAATTCTAACAAAGGCCGATGGATTCTAATTTAGCGTCTAAAGTGGTTGTCCACGGTAGAAACTGAATGTAAAGAGCCCAGCAAATGCGTATTTCTGTCTGAAGTCCAAATGTTGCACTCGAGTGAATCGGCGCAACAACCAAGCAAGTGTGTTGCTACTGGAAACGCCATAATCAACCTAGCTCCTCAACCAATTGTGCGTTAAGTACGTTTGAAGAGATTTTTTAAAAAGATGTCTATCAACAATTCCCAAGAGTTCTAACCTTGATAATGTTGCCTGGAAATGGCTTGATGGTGTTCATAGTTCAAAAGTTGTATTTCCGGTCCAATTTATTTTAAGCCACAAATTTGCCGATAAATGGTCTCAGCAGACCAAGCGAGAACTACGGTTATTCGCAGCTAGAAAACGTTTAGGGTAAAATGTTTACTGGAGGAGGTGGGGATCTCTTCATCATAAATGCAACTTTAAGTTTGCCAGAGCTTGTGTGTACATTCTGGTGACAGGAAATATCGTATCGTCAGAATTATTACGTCTAAACAAAGAACACGCAAGTTAATTTTCGTGCGATTTTCACAAAATAAGTTGGATCACCGTCACAATCCTAACCGTTGCCAAACGTGTTCAGACGAAATAACATGTTCAGAACGTGATGATCTGGGTGAAGTTCGCATTATCGTTTGAGCAACGAATTATTTTTACCCGACTATTTTCCAAAGTAAAACCTACAATTTTGCTGCGAATATAAATATTCGTGTCTTAAATGCACCGGTTATTTTCACGCGTTTGTTTGCTTGTGCCTAGCAGTATACAATGATCATTCTATGAGTTGATTATAGGATAAAGTAAGTGAACATTATCATGTGTGGTCAAAATGTGGTGTGATTAACACAACCTCATACACGATCTCTACCCAGTGAACTATTTCGATGGAATGTAAGTTACCTCTCAGATTATCTACCTAGTGCCAAGAAATTAAACCACAATGGTGAGGATCCCACTCTTGACGATTATTGACGCCACTAATATCTTAACAACCGCGTTCAGAGGAAGTTTCTGACAACAAAACTCAACCGATTCGCAAGAAATTGAGTGTACATTTTGGACTGACGTTGGTCTAGCTGTTATTAGGCACCATATTTGTAATATTCGTCGACGGATTTTTTAAACAACGCGGTTATGACTTTTACAATTTTTGTGTCGTGGTTGGTAGGATTGTCAAACACAAAACAGAATGTGTATCGTCTGCTACTTTGCTGCTCTCATTAGTCCAAAGATTATTTTCGAATCAGTTTGATAAATATAATCGAGATGTTCATTCACACGGCTGTCTATCAAGTACTTCGGGATGACAATGAATCAGCTGCCTGGTGATATCCAGTGGAACTGTGAGGTTGCACAATACATGATGTAGTCGTTTGTTATTGATAATTACTGTAACTGTAAATAGCACACTTTCTCCGAAACAACTTTTCGATCGTAATTTCAGGATGCCGGGTAATGTGACCAGGTTTGAAATCAAATTCTAGTTTTTGTCCAGAACATTTGCCCAAGAAAGTTGCTAACAACGATTGGACGTTTTTTCATAAGTGCGCATAAATCGATCGTGCTATAGGCGTTGTTGGTTCAGGTCACTTACCTGAGAAACCAAAGGAATCACGTGGAACAAAATAGTCCACACTTTTCCCCTGCTGTCTAAATGGGTGAAACTGGAGAGAGTGTTAATCAGCATCAATCTGCTTCAACAACCACAACTGTTCTTCACGTCACTATCATTTATACAACACACCAACGATCGACATTGAAGTTCTTTGTATTATATTGCTCGAGGAATATTTGCCACATTTTCTCTGTCCCTCTCACATCGTGTGATTGTATTTGCTGCTTACCATCGAATGTGGTTGAGCGTTTACGTACGACAATTCGGTCAGGACTAGGTTGATGTCAGTGGTACAGTTATCATAAAGGTTTGCTTCATGAAAGCACGATCGGAGCACTGACCGAGGTAGTGAACTGCTGACAAACTCTAACTAGAAAGAAACTGTAATAACCGCTTATTTTCAAAAGAAGTTCGTAAAATACTCAGGAGAAAGCGAAGGTTGTGGTCAATTGAGAAACCAGCAACATATATATATATACATGTATATAAACAGCATTATCTTGTGGTAATGTTTTTAAAAGTGTCATCATGAGGAAGTACTAATTGGAGTAACAGGCGTTTTCTTAATTATTTCCCTTGCGGCAAGTAAGTTGTGTTATTTTTATGTTGATTCCAGCGAACAGCTGGCAACACCAAAGCGAGTCACTCTACGTTTAATGAACAGCCTAGGATCGCCTAATACTTCATGCAGCATAGAAAGCGATTCAAAATTCATCAGAGTGAAAAACCGGATAATTAACCGGATATTTTGGCCAATTTGCTTCAGCTTACGGTGTGTCACTAGCCATATATATCAATCTGCCAGTAAGGCAATGCAAAAAGTTATTTTGCAACAATATACGACTGATAATACATTGTCAGATTAAAGATGGCTAGTGAATAGAAGATAATATACCGGGAAAACCACAAATACTTCTTCAATATGGCGCGCAAACTCAATTGCTCAGTCCCTAGTTTCATGTGTTAGTATGGAGTGAATGACATTCAAAACTGAGCGCAACTGTCACATTATCATAGGCCTTCCATTTAACCGCCTTGTAAATAAACCACCAGTTGATCGGACGGTGAAATCTTCGTATATTTTTATTCGGTTACTTTAAGGTGTCTGCAGCATTCAACATTACGTTGACCAACGTCATATTTACTTAATGTGCATATACCTGTGACGTTACGGCTGACACCATACCTAACTACTGATCGATAGTAATAATAACATGAATAACTGGCAAATAAAACTTGATTTAGCCGATGCATACTTGGTCAGCCAATCACTACCATTGTCTTAGCTGACTGGTGTTCACTGAACCATATCAATCTCCCCATGCAACTTCGACAATTTCTGAAATTGTACTCCAGTCAATAAATGTGTGAGATATTCTAGAACTTGTTTAGTTACCGAGTTAGACGTTAGAAGAGCAAGTAGATCAATTATAACAACCCATTCATCCGTTCGACCACGTGTGAACTCCCGTTCGTTTCAAACATTTCACACACAAGATAAGAATATGATAAGAACATGAAAATTATTATGCTCTATTAACCAGAAACGCATACAACAACGATTCAACTATGATTGTTTCTTCTCTAGTATGCTGTAATCTTTCTACCACACAAACGAAGGGTTTGGGAGCAACTACGGTGTGTTTGAATATTAATCCACGTGGTGATATTTCGAATTTTGACTGTTGCTATGACCATTAGTGACTGTGTTTGCAAAGCCGGCATGTAATTCTAGAGGAAATGCACTTGTACATTAAACCTACCTTGTCATGCAATATGTTAAACCCAAACTTAGTGCTAACCACTAAAACAAGTAAATATACCATCCCTATGAACCGATCACTTGACTGACCCTGTTGATTATTTTCGTATTTGTTGAGTTGTGTTTAGAAATGTAAGCGAAAACTTCTTCAAAATTGGGCTAGTTTCATGAAACTGAATGTCACTGAAAGACCAACGACAACGCTTGAGATATTCAATAGCAGCCCACCATGTCCAAGGAAACTAATGGTTTCTCAACTAAAGTTTGGGAGTTCATGTCTTTTTGAAGACACACTATAGTAATAACACATTGCACGACAGTATTTTACTGTTTCGGCTATGTAGGCTCTGTACATGGTGTTTTATATCCATGCCTGCTCCACTTTTATGGGTACTACTCAGCTTCTGTATCACCGCCCATTATCTGCTATAGAATATGCTTTCTTCGACCTTCGCATGAAACGTACATCAAAGTATACATGGCGATAGTTGGATGAATATATCGTACTTACTGGACGTCCAAATAAAAATACATGTTTTTTTTCACAGCTGCGGTGCAAACTATCTATAAACCACCACTAGGAATTGGCAAGTAAAACTAGAATCCCCCTGGCTTTGCCCGTTGCAGTTCACTTGTTGATTACGTGTGTTTTCCCTCCAATACTAAAACTGTCTCTACATTTTTAGCCACTAGATTTGTCGTCTACCAAAGTCTATTGCTGCCACGTCATGGATGAAGCCTCACGTTGTGTTGAGACACCACTGCAATTAAAGTGGAGCGTTGTTGTCTAACACTTTAATGTGCTATTGCATTTTATCCCAAACTAATAAGGATGTAACGATACCTTTTTAAAACAAAATATATACAATGTGAAATTGAACTGGAAACAATATAACTAAAGTATATTCACTTGTACTTTAAAGATGTACGCATGAGCAACAAGATGTTAATCACTGTCAGTTATCTGAATTATTGTGAGCATATGGCCACAAACAACCAATGTTCGTTTGATATTGAGTGACTGCAACGGAAATGTCCAGGCTTCAAATCCAGATTTGGTCTGAAACAACGTGTTCCACTCATCTGTGATACACACCCGAGACAGAAACTAAACACGACAATTTTTAAAACATATTGAATAGTTAGTGTGCGTGACATAAGGAACGCAAATTTACCTTCAATTTAAGAGAGTAGCCATGACTTGATTGACAATTTTTAATCCTTATACAGAGAGTTCTACATACAGACAACCAATCGTTGATCCTGGTAGCAGGCCATCCGTCAAAGTTGATAGCGTTGTGCACAGAATGGAGCACGCATGTAGAGTGGCTGCCTCGTGGAGACATAGCGTTGTTTTTATCGCTGTGCTGGTTCGTTAACAAGTTGTTGAATGTTCAACAAGCACAAGAAGAAACGAGTGCAATCCAAATGGGAAATCAATTGTTGTATCGTTTACAGCAGTTGATTTACATTAGTTGCGTAGTTCTGTTCACACTATGAAATGCTCTGCGCGTTTAGTCAGAGGTTTCCTTTTACCTAGACCAATATTTTGGATGAATAGCTTCGGTTAGCCAAAGTAAAATGAGGCTTGTTAAACTTCCGTCGGTTTAACAACGTGACTCATAAAGATTGATTTTTATTCTGATGAAATTCACCACCGCAGTGAAAGGAGTGTTAAACCTCAATATAACGAAACAGATTTTGTGCGTAACACTCAAACCCCTCAGTTACGTTTAAAAGACAAACCCGTCTAATTTCCGTGATTAAAAACTGTCGGTTTTCCGCCCGTTTCAACCCTTTGCTTTCTGCCTGCAGGATGCCGGGTCAGCTACTCACGATTTCCTTGTCATCAGGATGTTCTAGTTGCACTGACTTTATTGAGGGGGTATATGGGAAAATCCGAACTAAAAATATTTTTCTTTATTGAAAGTTTCAGCTGTTTAGAGGAGTTTGGATATAATGCCTTCTGATGGACCGTATATTAATAGAGCGCAACGATCCTCTGCAATTCATGCACGTAATCCGTTCTGACTGATCCAAGCACAACACTGGACGTGATAATTCTGGTTCCACAAACTATTTAACGATTCTCTAAACTCAGTAGGTTGGGATGAACAAGAAATTTCAGTTTGAACATCACCCACACTTGATCGCAGCTATCGCATTCCCATAGACATTCCAGTTGCCCCCTTTCGAAAAGAAACACTAAACTCGAGTTTCGCTCTCATTAGAGCTCGTCAGTAGTGCATATCAACGCCACTGCCGGGACTTGAACCACGGACACGCTGTTCATGAGGGAACCCTGCTTACCACTGCGCCATTCACTTCACGTTAGGCACGACCGAATTATCATATGTGAACGTTCAACCACTTTTGCTTGTGAGTAATGATCAGGTTACCCGATCGTCTCGATATGGAGACACAGTAACTGTCCTGTTAACTCCAATTGATAACCCGGCGATTGGGACTTCCTAGACAGGTCCGTGGTTCAATTCCCGGCAGTGGCTATAATATGCACTACAGACGAGCTCTAATGTGAGTGAAATTCGAGTCTAGTGCTTCTTTTCGAAAGGAGCCGACTGGAAAGTCTATGGGAATGCGACAGCTATGATCAATTGTGGGTGATGTTCAAGTTGAAATAAACCAAATCTCCGAATACTCATTGATATAGAACAAGAAAATAAATTGTCGCAAAAGATGGTCCTTTGTATGTATTCACTCGCTTGCATACAGCCCCGGGACTTCTATCGTCGTGGTCTACAAACCGTATGGACGATCTTATGTCATTCATCGTACACGTTTATACTCTGGCAAATAAATATCACGAGATAACGCTGATGATATCTCAGAGGCTGTTTGTCATGAAAAAGATAAAATTGAGCAGATGATTAGCTTAAATTTAAATCTTACACTGGGGAGTAAATCTCGTTTGTTCACCTGTAAGTTATGGTATCTAAATGAAAAAGACACACAAATGCTAGTGAATGCCGGTATATTTTTACAGACTAATTCATGTAACCGGAACTCATAATGCATTTTGAATCTGACGAAAACTAACCGGATAAAATGAATTCAGATTTGGGGAAATCTAAAAGATGTACGTCCCGGTGGGAGAGGACACTATCGTCTCGATAATAAAACGCATTCAAGAGTAGGTGGTTACGGAACGCTCGGAGACGCAGCCCGAAAAGCCAAGGGCATTGTCAGGCATTCTACAATTCTTACTATCCTATTGGTATTCAAACGCGATACGGATATATGGTTCCTATTCATATCTGATGAATTATTGTGATAGTTCATGGAAACCACTTTTTTCGGCGAACAAAAGTGTTTTTGATAAATTATAATTTCAAGTTGGTATAGTTATCCACCGAATCAGGCCATAATAAAGGAAGTTGTTAATCAAGAATAGTGGACGGAAAAAGCGATGAGGCAGAACAAAAATAAACGACTTTGTTGTGGATAAACTCATATATGAAGTATGTTTCGGAAAGTCAACGTTAATTGGGGCGCGTTAGAGAAGCAGGAAAACGTTGTTGTGTAGATTTGATGTACTTGTTCGGCCACGATAATTCCAAAATGCCTTTTAATCTGAAGGATAATATGCTTAACTGTACAGCTTTCTTTTTGATATACTTATTTAGACGTTCATGTGGTTCATCCCGTATTGGTCATACCACAAGGCTTATTGAACACTGCCCGGAGTGGTTTCGTTCCGGAACAAATAAACAAAAATTAATCCATCCATCCTGATCCATCTGGTTGACTGAAACTGACACACAGACAAAGACAACGTTTCGCATCGTCTCCTATGCCCTTGTTATTGCGTCACGAAAGATTAGGCAATGCATCCTGTCTTTGGTCGAGGTGGATGCAAGCCAATTATACCACTCGGATTTGCGTGTTCACAAACATTATACTATAATATTAAGTATCAGTTGGCGCAAAGCGACTACTACTGACAGAGTAATGAAACGCTAACGAA
>JTDE01001292.1:110906-151000 GCA_014338405.1 Paragonimus skrjabini miyazakii
TATAAACGTAGTTAATTAATTGTGGTTTCGGAAAACAACCGCTGGAAGGTGGTGTTTATGTGGATTGCACTTAGCTCCCTGTTCGTATGAGGTTAATTACACTACAGTAATATATTTATGTATATTGAACGGTCGAATGAGACTATGTATAGAAGTGTGTAATGATGTCAGCAGTTGATACTTTACAAATGGTTACGTAATCTGACGCTTAATCTGGTACCGCATGTGTTATTTATTCTAGTTCTGCAATTGAAGCTTATTTCTGTCAAGGTTGAAGACCGCTTAGTCATATTTATGCTTCCAGGCCGGCTAATGGTAGTACCAGCTAGTTGACTGGACCTGCCGATATGCTGATCACTTTAAATGATAACTATCTACGCAGAGTTCCTGGTCTGCCTATAGTTTGTCTTGAGATGATTATTTATTGGCAAGCTCATACCACACATTTAATTGAAAGACATAACAATTATCATTTTAGAAACGGTTTGTTTGACAGCCTGCTGTTAAACTGATTGGTTCATTTTCTTGTTGAACTGAGAACGAAAGCAATCACTAACCTTGGTGATCGGCGAAGTAAGAAGCCATATGTGAACTTCGTTCCTTTTGGTTGGTATTTATTTTTGAGCTGGGTGTACTTGATGATAAAATCCTTAAAGGTGTTCAGTTGTGTAGTTAGGCTCATGCATAGTCGGGGGTTTGGTTAATTTCAAGTTAAAAAACCTCCGCATTTGACCGTAGTCAAATCGACTTTCTAGCCAACTACTTTTGTAAATAAGCATTAGGCTTGAGCCTTGCTTATTTAGCAGTGCATATCCTTGCCACGGCCAAGATTAGAACTCCGTTCAGGCTTTCTTGAGGCAGTCGGGCTGATCGTTGCGGCATTTACTTTACTTGACCAAATTACTACAACCGAACACCTATCAACTCTGGCTTATGAGTTATGAACAGGTTACCTGATCGCCTCTAGAGGAGACCTCGGAGACACTATTCTGCTAACTATAATCGATAACTTCACAGTAAAGACTTTCAAGACAGGCTGAAATATCGGATCACACGAAACCTGTTAGGCGGTATTTTATATTACTGATGAGTAGTCGGGATTCACGTTAATTTCAGGTTGAGCGTTTAGGTATGATGACATGAAAGTGTCTGATGAGAGGTCAACTGTGTAGTGGTCAGCAGGTTCACCCTTTGCAAGCGTGACCGGCATCTCAGTCCTGGTTGTGACAAGGTTGTGCATTGCTGACGAGATCTAACAAGTGCGAGACCTAAGTCCAGCTCTTTTTTACAAAGAGGATGACTCTGAAGGCTACGATCATCTGTGAACAATGTTCAATATGGAATCTGGTCTACTTTATAGCTCAACAATTGTTCACCTATCGAAAAATATCGTTCATGATTACCTGACAGATGGATGTGTTTTTCTTTACCAACCTTAACGGAAAACGTGGTACACAACACGTGATTAAACAAGGGGAACTTATTCCTAGTTTGCAGCAAGCCCGCTCTAATGAACTTGTGTGAGTAGAAAAGGTTAAAGAACCCCTGAACACAACTAAGTTGTGATGCATCGTTTATGATTCCAATCACACACCCTGTATCGAGCATGAATATGGGGAAGAAAACTGGTATGTCCGTAAAAAGGATGACAGTTTGACTCAGTACTCTAACGTTTGTCAGTTGATGAATGACTGAAGTTGCCGTGAAACCCGTACGTCTCAAGGAACAAAAGAGATCCATGCTATTGAAGAAAATCTTCAGAAGACTTGCAAGTATTTCGCATGTTGAACATGATACAGCAGAAAACAGAAATTTATACATTAAGAAGACTCAAAAATGCCAGTGACTGTCGGTGTTTTCACGGACTAATTCATGTAACCGAAACTCACAATTCATTTTGAAACTGACGAAAACTAACCGGATAAAATGAATTCAGAATTGGGGAAATCTAGAAGATGTACGTCCCTGTGACTAACCATCATAAATAAGACATTCCGGTTTAACGAACTGTGGGTATTTGACTAATACGAATGTATGTCCTATTTTACGAACAAACTCACCGATTTTCATCTGATGTTCTGTTGTAGATACACTGGTGATTTGCCATTTTATGGTAGCCTATGCATTAATTTCTGCTGTCTTACATGCAGTACGTGATGGCATCGCTAGCGTGCAGTGCTGTGTGTCTTATATAGAGTTGTCAGCTATTGGAGTTATGACCACCTATGTGCTTCAGGTTGTCACTTACACGATTACGTTCACACGTGACTGTAAATTTAATTTACAATGTTAATGACTTATTTAAGTACCACTGTTCTATCTGGCAACCAGTATTTCGCTTACCTGATTTTGGCTGTACATACAGTAGGTTCTTTGGGATAAACTTCACCGTTTGACATACAGTTTTTAACCAGGGAAGCCAACTGAAGGGGAAGCCCAAAAATTCGTAAATTCAAGTGAACAGAACGCCTGGAGAGGATCGCTCTACACATTAAGAAATTTCTACGGTCAGCTGGTCGGTGTAGAGGTCATTGCATGTTTCTAAATTTAAAGTGAAGTTGTCGGTAACTTGTATACTCTGCTGTCCATTTAGTCGGAAGAAGTGGCCTGCAAAATGAAATGCAGATTACAAGAAAGGACACTGGTTATCTTTGTAAAAACTGGGAGCGACTGTGTTCTTTCTCGGCATATTGAATTCTGAACTTATCATTGTCGGGTTATTTGCGACAAATATGCATACGACAAAGAATGGCTGAACATACCCTTAAGTGGTTGGTGCGCTGCATCACGCAACAGGCAATGGCAACAGACCGACTGAGACGAAATCTGATCTCATCTATCACAAAACACATCATGGAAAAAGGTCACGTTGTTGACCCCGCCAACTCGTTCCAACTGTTGTTGCGTAATCGGAACCCGGAATTGCTTGCCTTCTCGAAAGTTATGTTAATCAATACTTTCCGTCCGGTCCTGTGTACGCATAACTATTTGACTCATGCAGTTTGTCTGCCATGGGACTGATAACAGTCCTTGTTTCATATAAACCCAATTATTGATTGTTTCTATTGTAGGTACTATCTGAATGTCCTATGTATTCTAATGTTTTACGTTCGTGACTGAAGAGAGTAAACGAAATGTTATTATTTCGCGACGTATGTCTTCTATGGTCATTGGTGAACTATGCACATAAGAAGGTCATTTTAATATACATGGGTACATTTGTTACTATTCATTATGAGAAACCAAGATGTACTATAACGACATTCGTAAAATGATGTTTCACAACAAACCAGCTAACCCATTTAATGAATGTGATGCAAATTTTACACAGTTCGAATAACAGATGCAGTTAACTGAAGTAATCTATTCACTTCCTTTTGTCCCTATCCTGAAATTCCTGTGATGAAATGAAACCATACATCTGCCCGAAATTACCAAAGAGAATTAGTAGATTTTCAACAACTTTTGATTGTGATAATCTACACGATGTTTGTGACCATGTTGTTCACCGAGGTTTTCTCGTTCTATCTGGATTGACTAATCTATGTAATTACACTTGACAACACGCAGTCTAATACAATCGTAATGAAATAATTACAGCTGAAGCCATAACCTGTTGAAAGTTTTCTGTGTTCTCGTGAACGAGTTATTCTCACAAACTTTCTCAGTACGTTTCTGAAGAGAATTTGGAACTCCCGTTGGTAAGTTTGGCATTTGCATTCGAACACGAATTGTAATAAAAATTATATTATTATATTCTTTGGTTACTAGTGTTGCTTTGTATAATAATAACAATAGCATTATGTTGTTTGATCAGATTTTAAATATACATTTCTACCAAGTTCTCTATCATGGATACATGGGGTGTTTTTCATCCCAGTATGACTCACATCTGGCCTCAGTGGGGTATTAACAAAGGATGACTGTTGTATGCCTATCTGATAAACAAAGCAAAGAATGTTAACTGTGTGTACCTGCAAATGTTATACCTCCAAAACGTACACGACACGAAGGTGGCCATTAGGTGTTCCTTTGATTACAGTCAGTCTTAAGTCAGTGTTTAGGTAACTCACACTTACTTTACTGGAAATTACGGGATATGTGATCTTGTCACAATCCATCGAAAAGCATGCAAAGTAAGACTACGTATAACCTTTAAAGAAATGCATGGGAACTTCCTACTTAAAACATCTAAAGTAGCCAGTGAGTAGTCTGACAAATTTGTTAATAGTTGCACGATATGGCTTTCCACCTGTTTCAAAACAGCGACAGAAACCGCATACTCCTAGGCGTTATGTACTTCATTAGCCGAGCTGTGAAGCCCCGCGCATAATCTGAACACTTCATTTTAGAACACGGTCACCAATCCACCCACAAGTTATCGTATATGTGCTTCGTGCCACACTTGATGGACTATCACTACAACCGGCTTTGACACCCCTCAGCAGCTGTGGTGCATTGTTACCGTATCATTAGTGCGTACTGTGCCAGAATTCTTGTTTACAAAATGTTTTTTTGAACGTCGAGGTGTTTCCAGCAAATGAGAGGAACCGCACGTATACGCGCAATAATTGGCGTGAATGCACAATATCGGTGTGTAAATAAATTGGCAAGACGGAATCTGTCAGAATAACTTCGAACATTTGATTTTAAACCAGTGCTAATTTTGTCACTTACGCATAACATGCTAACGAATTTGCGAACGACTTAAAATCCAGGCTGTTCATAGAACCAAAGATAAAATGATGTATAATTTCTTCTTACATTCGAAGAAAATCATGTTTTACCTGCTTGAAAACAATCACTAGTGAGGAACCCAAAACAAAAGGTGAATTATCATAACTAATGATGAATATATATTACATTCTTCGGTAACCCTCTCCAGTTTAGTGGTATAATGGATACTGACAACATTATATGTGTACACCTTTTGCCTAAGTACAATACGCGTATATGCGAACAATATCGTGAACACTCAAAAAGGTTGCAAGAGATTGTCATGAGTCTGATATGAGTCGAAATTAATTGCTTCCGAAAGTTGCTTTTATGTTAAAGTCAGCAATTTTTCAATAATAACTAATTTCTCCAACGTTAATTGGACTTGTCGCAGTCAGCCATTTTTTATTCTGTAAATGTTCCGAAAAGTATTGATTAAACGTTAGTTCCTGAAAGATGACTCAGTGGATTACACGGCTTTGTCAGTTCTAATGTGAGACGTTCAAGCAAAACCGCCAGCCGTTTGATCAGATCACGATTAAGTGAACCGCACATATCTAACCGGGGATTCAATGGCTGAACCTCTAGGTACATCTCGAGAAGACCATTTGGACTAGATGCGGTAGTCTGAGTAAGGCGGATGACTTTGGAATTAGCTGTATAAATAAGTTTCAAATTGTCTACCGAGTCCCAACAGTTCGATCCAAAATGATAACCTTTTAACGATTGACTAGTACCGAGGCCCTCAGTATTCAACTGCGTAACCCTGATTTCTGCTTCTAAAAAGGTTTTGCGTATACATAGGCTTTCATTGCCTCCAATTGGTTCATCATTTGAAACAAGGACTAAACAACTGGTAGCAAACACGTAATGTACATTCACCAATTTTCCTATTTGTATTCATCCTGGTGATCAATAGGAAAATAGGAGTTGCTTGTGAATTTCTGTTTCAATGACTTCAATGAGTAGTTCCGAACAAGGTATTAAAACAACACGACGTTTATTATGTTGTGAGTAACGATTTCCCACGAATGTATACCACACCACTTTTTCTTAAAACACGAAATTGTATTCGGATTGAAAACAAAAACTCTGTAGGCCTATAAATACATGGTTTGATTGTTTCATCAAAGCAGCTGTGAAATTGTGGTTCACAACAAAATCCGAAGCAATATACGTCCCTTCAGCTGAGTCGCAATACCACGAAATTTGGATTCTCGTACACATTTAACAATCCATGGATGTGCTTGGGTCGTTTGTTTACGATTCAAGAAAAAACGTCATTTAACGTTTAAACTATGTCCTCCGCTATGGTACAATACCAGTTCTCAGAAATCAGTTCAGCCTCTAGGTCAGAAATGAAGAAAGGGTGTACTTAACAATTACTCCTGATCAATGAATCGAATTTGTGGATACGGACTTTGGAGTTGGATGTTCCTTCCCGTAAACTCAAAATGCCGTATAAATTATACCTTCGATTGTGCGAAATACAGTGTGTAGGTTTGGGAACTAAAGAGCAGGTTCCAATACCAAAGAGACGAGGAACCATAAACGACTAGTTTCAAATTTTCACCCCAGCATTCGTTAAGATCATCATGCCTCTTGTCAGTTCATTATTCGCTTCCCATCCTAATGTTGTAGACGTACTGGCGTTTGTAAATCTGGCTTTACAACTAAGGCGTTGACATCAGCATTCACTTCGGGAAGTTTGTTGTCTGTCTGCTGCTAAGTAATGAAAATCGGCAACCCAATTGCTGAATCCAATTTCACGGTGGATCTTAAAATAATCTTCCTGTAAACGCAGTGTCTGTCGGAATAGTTTGCCTATCAAGTACGTCGCAGTTCTGATCCACCCTAGAAGTTTGTTATCCGTCTTCTTTCGGAAATTTTGACCCAACAGATGCAAATTTCACTCACCTACCGTCCAGACGATTGTCAAACATTCCATCTCACTGGTTGAATGCTTGTACTGCGCTGAGTACAGAACCCTGCTGGCGTGTTCGATTACTCCTTCATTTCACTTGAATACTGTCCCAGTGATGCGATCACGCACCAATTCATCGTGAACCACTAAGAAATATCACTTGTGTAAGTTCCGACATGCAGTCAGCGATGGTGGTAAATTTTTGAATACCTGAACTTTGATGACATTACGTAGATAAACAAATTGACCATAGTAGTTTGGGACAAACAGTGGAAGCGTTAAATGTTTCCATTCATCATCGTCATCATCATAACAGTCATGAGCTTGATCAAAAGGTACTGTGGCTCGGGCCGCCGCTCACCTCAAAAGCGACGTGGAATATCGTAGAGGAAAATGTTACTAAGAAGGTTGAAAATTATTAAAACAAGACTAAGCGGAAGAACTAGAAATTGTATGGATACAGGTTCGCCATTGACTGCGACACATTGTCATCTCGGATAGCGTCCCTAACCAGCGGTTTGAGTGATCACGAGAACCCCATCTAGGCAGGCGACATCAGCCCACTTTGCTTAATGGAGTAGTCAAGGTCTTCATATTTTGTGACCACGTTGTTGGTTGACTACCACGCGGTTTTACCCAACTGTTGGTGGCCTCAGCATATAATGCCCGGTACGGTAAACGATTAGGCGACATACGGAGTACATGACCCAGCCATCGCAAGTTGTGTACCGTGATTAATTGACCAATTGATCGGGCATCCCGAGCGTTCCCGAATACGCGCCGGCGAACTGCCATTATTCCCAGATGAATTAAAAATTCGTATATACAGTAAGTCAATACGTGACTGCATTGAAGAAACGCACAAAATTTGCAATTCCTCTAATTGCTTAGGGGACAGCCTAATCCCAGAGAGAAAAGTTATCGACTTTCAAAATTGTGCTTTGCACATAAGGTTACTTGGCATCCCGACGTAAATCATCGACCAATGCGTTAACATTCGCAACAGTAAGAAGGCAATAATACAAAAGATGGTATCTCGGAATGCAAACTGCAGCCTCGTGGTAAAGGCTATGAAGTGCGGCAGATAAACCGCTTTGCTGGTATTTTCATAATATTGAGAGAGCAAAAATTTTAGACAGACGACAATACGGGCACTATTATTCCGCCAAACAGTAACCGTCGTCCACGGTCAGTATAATCGACGATAATTACAGTCGAGCAGCAAACCAGTCCAACAGATCAAACAGGCGGCAGGGAATCTATGTGATGTCAGTCGTAAAAATAGAAGGAGCATATGTCAGCTAGACTGCAGTGCATCAGTCAATCTCATATCATCAGGTTTGATCAAGGAGGTCAAGATTGGCTATGCAGATACACATGATTAGTGTGGCGACGACAAGCGTTAAGGGATAGCTGCCTACCATGAATCCGAAAAATGGCTACCTTTATTTGCTTCATTTTTAGTGGTCGATTCTGATTGGACACCCACTTTAGAGGTTGATGATAATCGGTCGATGGGCTTCATCACCGCTAACCAGGATGAGTTGCTGAATGACATGGAGATTTCAGATAGTCTTCATCAGTGTTCTTGTGTTTCTGATTCGACTCTCGGTCGTACGTCAGATTTCGTCAAGTTGTCTGTGTTCAACTATGCCGTTCCTATTTCGTTGCCAGTCCTGGGGATTTCTTCCTGTAGAACGACCGAATTGTCTAGATTCACGTGAGTGCTCCGGTAGAGGAACCGGAAGATGGGGTCAGTCAGTTTGCCGTATCTTCGGAGATCAGATATTACTCGTTTTTGTCTCGGCCTTCAGCCATTGAATAATATGTTTTTAAAGAAGTATTACCAGTTACCGAACCTTGGTGACAATCTACCGGTACTGAGTCGGGCCTAATTTTTCACTAAGATATGTTTATGTTCGACTTTTTGACAGCTAGTTTTAGACCAACATTCAAATTGATGTATCAAAGTTGTAACCTACCTTGGACGTTTTTGGTTATGTCCGTCTTTCTGACTGAGATTATCAATCAATATTTTTCAGAACGGTTAATTCAAACGCCTAGCAAAGTGAAAGGTATCACGTCTGTCACGGATGACGCCGACTTTTAAGAGATCATGGCTTCAAGGATCTTACTTAAATTGAACAGCAAACTTTGCTTTGATTTTGAGGGACCTGGATACGAACAGATAGGCAGATAAATAGGGTTTCTATCAGTAATCCGATATGATTAACAATAGCGGACATCTCCTTAGGACTGTGAGCCAGAGATGAAGGGACCCTGATGAGTACACTGATAAGTTCATCGAGACAAACAGCACGGTGGAAATTAGCACTGAGCTCAAATTTACGATTCAAACAAGGATGTATTTCCACTCTTGCCTTTCACAGTTGCTCATCTAACCAACGGTGACCTGTACAGACTAAAGGCTTGCCTAGCCGAAAAGTAGAAGGCTGCATAGTGCCGCTCATTTCAAATCATCAGAGGACCACTTATCCTTAGACGCAGATAGTTTGTCTAACTTCACTCCCTTCCACTCTGTCTCCCTATTCGCATGCAATTACACCGATGTTTACGTAAACAGAATAGATCAACAATTATCACAAATAACTGCCAAACATATCCAGAAAGGGCTGAATCGTCTGATGATGCGCTAGCTCCAAATTAGTGAGGTGGTGGCTTAAAATACACCGTCATCGGCTGCTAAAACTCGCGTGACAACAGCTCACCAAATAATGCTAATAAAAGGTAGTCTTCCTTTTTCCTGTGGTATTATTAAACAAACCTCGAGATGTCGATGTTACTGAAAATGCATGATTTCACTGGTGATGTTTTTTGCTTTCTTCTTGGAAATTAGCAAGTTTCCGGCAATCATTCGAAGAATCACACACCGATTAATGTGTGAACTTTCCGCACAGAGGTGTATAAGGATTGGTAGATCAATTTCATTTGAGGTGAATGTCAACTTTGCACATTTTTCGGGGAAAATGTTTGTGAACTTTTGTAGTTGAAGAATATGCATTCTGGATGGGGTAGATTTGCTATTGACATAATTTTCAGATGGCTGAACTGTGACCTGACACGGTCTCAGTTGACATTCAATCAGATATATGCGTACCACATTTCGAATGACAGATGTGTGAATTTGATTAGGTGAATGGTGAGTTAAATGCCAACTTTCATAACAATAAGTCAGATGAATGATTGCTGTCATTCACTACACCAAATTTAAACAAACACGCTTCTTTATTAACCCGGTGTTCAACAATATGTGTGCCACATCGTAAAGTCTAGCAACTTTGCTCAATAGACGTAAGGGACGGCATAGTTCTACTTTCGGTAATTATCTGTTCAATGGATCGTGTTTCATTTATAATTAAACAAGCATGACACAAGTTCAACTCCATATCTGGATTAGTTGATTTTTGGAAGACAGGATAGAGATTTGCATCCACCCACTGCTAATTCATTTGCAATTTTGCAACAGAAGCAATCAGTAAGCAACTTTAGTTTATTCCGATACATTCCAGGCCAATATGGTCTTGCGATTTTATCATTGTCAGTTTTGCAACTCATTTCTTCAAATCATCTAATGTAACTTGTTGACAAATGTCTTCATATTACAGTGACGTGTAATAAATCAAACTGATTAGTTAAAATTGTGAGTTATTATCGTACTCTAACGAAGTTCTCTTTAAAATATATGATGGTTATTGACTTTATTTTTGTGGTTTCCATTGGTTTGAGTATCAAACCGTCTGTCGTTCATCAAAACTAAGTTTATACGCTCTGGAAATAAAGTGGAGTGATGACTTCAACGAAGAGAAAAATTCTGAAAGAAAAATACTTTATTTTCCAGTAGAGGAATGACTAGTGTGGTTCTAAAAAATAATTCAATCTCATCTCTCCGAAATAATCTCTCTTCTATTATCGAAGAGGCATATATCCCCTATTTAGTGCGCTTTTTTTCTTGCTAAACAGTGAAACAGCTGAAAAAATTCGCAGGACTTAACAAAGTGCTGCCGGGTAAACAACAGTGAAGTGGCTCAATCGGAATTCGTTTTACTGAATAACTTGTCCTTTTTCCTCATTGATTAGCATTAGTTTTATTGATAAGAGATATTGCGTTTTGGCTTGTACAAGTTACAAATTATCATTTTGTTCTTCCAATTCGTGGTTACGTCGTACAGAGCTGTTCGATCATGAGGCATTTATTCGGTTTGAAGTCGAAAGATTGCTCCCATACCTTTGACATTCAAATTGTTTGATGCAATTTGTAGATTGAAGTTTGGTAGTTATGGTGTTTACTCCACAGCTTCCTAAACGCAATAACAAAGTTCTGTTGACGGAAATGATTCGTTTGACATTTAGACTCTCTGTAAAATCGACTTCTGGTATACAGAGCAACGTTGTCTAAAGGGTGTCGGCATTTGCACACTAACGGCAGGTTTCATTATGGAAATGGCACAGTAGGATTCCTCCTAATCAACAGGAACCTTAGTAGATACGCACGATTCACTCGCATTCGAAGCTGACTACATTTAGGGTCGTTTATGGCTTCTGAAATAAACGTATTACTCAATTTTTGCTTATTAGAAGTTATCAGTAGTGCATCGTCTACTCACGAATAACAATTCAACAATGCCACACGTCAGTGCGTCATTGAACTCACAATAGACACGACTAATTCGGTATATGTAAGTGCTCACTGATACTGCCGTCTGAATAATGCTTGGATTGTGTAGGCGTCTCGAGTATGATAATCAGTTAATGATCAAATATACCGCACTACCTACCAGTGATTTTCTTAGAGATAAGGATTCCCATTTAATATCGGAATAACTATTGACTTGCAAGCTGACCGGCTGGTAAGACGTGATGCGAATTAAAAGTTTGTAAATGTGGAGCACATTTTTGGAAATGAACAGCAACTAGAACATCCGCGATCACAGAGTGAAAGTGGAGTTCATGCTTTAGCCGTTTAGCCAGAACATTGGTATACTTGAATGGATACTGTTAACCACAGCATATAAGCTAAGTCAGGTTGTGGACTTGCTGGTCGAGAAATATGGATTCTCATGTTTGAGGAGAAAAGCAGAATGAGCAGAGCTTTCTGTCTAGTTCGACTTCCTGCGTTGTAGCCTGAACAGTGGGAACACATTAAGTTCAGGTTTGTGAACAGCTTTCGGATAATCTTTGGGAGTATGAACGACGCATCCTGTCGTATAGAGTATCCAGCTCGTTGTAACGATTTTAGACACATCCTGCTGAAAAATAGTTTCTGATAATACAGGCACGTTGAAAGCACAATGTAGAATTGAAGTACTTTTGGCTAAATTATACCTTTGTGAAGGCTGTGTGCAGTTATTCGGTAATTACCAGTAAACCACATGAACGTTTGTATGCAACAGAGTCAGCCACATGCATATTCAAATTTTGTATCCAGATAGCAGGCACAAATGTAGCAAACGGAGAGTAAGCCGCGATTCTGTTTATTGACGGCTCAGTGTTAATACGTATTGTTCATGTGTTGTTCTAAGATTACTAACCTGACATTCTAGCTTACGTTGGCTATACAAACCCGACGCATTCTCTTGTCATCTACTGTTTAATTTTCAAGAACATTACACCAGTAAGAATATATCACTTCATGCTAAATATGTACAAAGATGACTGCCACTCACTTCTTGAAATCAAACTTTGATTTTCAGGGTTCTGATGAGAAGGCGCGCACTCTCGGCGATCTAGGAAGGTAGCCTCCAGTGAAAGCATTAACAACGTAGAGTGGCTAGTGAAATGGGATTTGTGTTGAAATGAACGTGACAAACGAAGCAACTGCGAACGTCGACCACGACAAAATATACCACTCACCTTCATTCGATTGTGTCTATGTTGGATTCCTTGTTTTCTGACGCAAGTGATGAAATAATGGATTTCTTTGCTTAATAGAATATAACGAAATAGCACAGGCAGTTTGAGGCCATTTTTAGTGACACTTAGTTCCTGAGATTGATACACGGAATCGCGGGCATTATCCCCGAGAAAAACGATGGAAATACAGTGATCGTTCACAGTCCGTGAAGTTAAATCTTTGACTCTGCACCACCCAGGTCATGTGCATCGCGTTATGTGAGCTGGCTACGTCATTCGATAGAAAAATATAAAGAGCTGTTTAGTGATCGTGTATTATAAGTTTACTACATTAATCAAAATCATACAGTCTTACTCAGTAACTTAGTGATGAACACGGTTGTCTCATGAGAATGTGGATCGCAATTCAAATCCGGACTAATGTTCGAATATAAATAGAATGATTGGGAATACCGTTTACTTCACATCAGACAACTCCTTATTTTTTGTCTGTTATTATCATTTTCAGTGTTGGCAATGCCGCTAACAACGTTGCAAGTAACCCAACGAAGTGAAATATGTTACGGCCTATATGATGAGAACCAAGTTCCAATATGGGTTTTCTATAAGAGTATAGATAGTAACTTTTTTTCATGAGATGGCCTATTTAGCTACGCACTAGTTAAATTTAAGATTGTAGCTTATCTTGCTAGCACTGAACAGTTGTAATAGATTAACAAAGCAGATGAAAAAGCGTTTGTAAAAGCTAAATGATATACTGATTTGTTATGGTGTTTTGCTAGCCCAGGTTGTTGTACCCTGCCAACTAGAACTGAGTAGACGAGTAACATGTCTACATGAAAACTCTAGCATAGCTGGGTCCACAGAAGGAAGGCAAGCTTTGACTCATTTTGTGACGGCATTCAGTGCGGTATTGTAATTTTTCGCAGTGAGATATTAAGAAACAAACTGTGGACATTGTTTATTTCAAAATACCTGCTCTACTTGCCCTACCGCCACAGAAGTTTTGAGGATACAGTTTACTAAACTGTTTATAATGGCCACCATGGTTGATTTGTACGAAAGGTTTTGAATGACAACTCGATTTTCAATAAGTTATAGGGTTAAATCGGCCGATATTTTGAATGTAAACAAAGTAAGCCGAGTATTGTAATCCAGCGAGTATGTTATGTCATTCACGTAATAAAATAGGCTAAACAAACTCGTACTCAAATTTGCTGAAAATAAAAAACGTAGCACAAGTTTAGAATTGCAAACCTCTATTGTAATTATGAGCAATTCAATGTAACTAAATCAAATATTTATATTGTCTCCTTAGTAAGACCTATTTGAACAGAGCTCAATATGGCAACTCGTATTTTTGCAGCAGTAGCGTTGTACTCTTTCAGGTAGTTGGCTGGTTATACAAAAAGACAATTCACCTTCCAGAACATGAAGCTTTGATTTTTCGGATAATGATACTAAGCTTGTGGTACGCCTAGAAATCCGTTTAACTTCCAGACAAATACTTGAGCATGTTAGTGTTGGGACACAGTATTGATGGTCCAATTATCTTTATTGCAGAACGCGATGAAAGTTTTGTTTGTTGCAGCCAAGTAAGTTTTGCTCAGGTTTTATTTTCTTGGATGAAACAAAATTGCTGGTTGGAAATAGACGGGATGTGTACGACTACAGTTGAAAGTATGTAAGTAGACAACCTATTAAGAATGGCTATTCACTGCACAGATAAAGGGCACGACTAAATCCTGTATGCCATCTTGTTGCTGTCTACCCCCGCTGCAGCAAATACGGCAGATTGATGCAATCGACATTCTCTGAGACCTCATGTTGTGAAATTCTTTTCTGTTAGTTTGGAGTTGTAAGCAGCTATGTGCTAATCTGTACCATTTACATAGTAATGACTGTCACTACAGTGAACGTATAATCTCTTTACAGGCAGATTTATGTATATAGCAGATATACAGCAGGGTTTTCTGACAAGAAATCAACATGTAAGAATGCAGCTGATGGAATCACTGTGAGATGTTCGTGTCTCATAAATAATCTCCAATGAATCAATAATCCAGTTGAGGTGGTGACTAGACATTCAACTGGTAACAGTTACTGGTTATTATCAGGTTAAGAATACTCATGTTAGAATTACTGGGAGTGCAAAATAAAACTGAGAAAAAAATGTCCGTTTCAGTGCTCGTTAGTTTTACCTCATCAAACACTGGATACATACATTACTGTACCAGACAGATTGAAGTTTGCGTAAAACCAAAGTGGCAGCGGAAGAATATTCAAGAGTTTCACAAATGTGGGTGACGTAAAGATAATTACTTACTGCGTACTTACTATGTTTTCGTGAAATGAGGTGACCCACAACGTAACATCAGTAATGTTTGAGAACATCGCTCATCCAGGATGTTCGTTGTTTAGGGGAAAATCACCACATATTAGCAAATTGCCGCATGGAACAGAAAATTATTGATTGTGTCCGTTCACATAGTCACTATCCTTTTGGTTACATTGGGCAACAATCCGGTTTCTCTATCATCAGTCACTGGTTTGACTTAAAGTGGCGTATTGTGGATAGGTAAATGCTATGCTAGGCAAGAAAATGAGATCAAGAATGATCTACGCTAGCCATGGTTCCGGTCATCTTGGTTTAAGCAAGCACGATATTAAGGTATCATATTATGGGTTGTGTAACCCTAATGGTTTTGGTCAGCGATGAATTCAATTGTCAAGCTGAACAATGGACAGTTTCCGTCCATTGTGTTTTTCTAATTCCCATTTCACGAGGTTTCATCCCGTATACTAATCAACTGTCGTCGTCTTGTGTGGTAACTGTCAGACAGCGGCACAATGAGCTAGAAAGAATATGTTTTGTAGGGGATGCACTTGCCAACATTTTTGACTCAGCTTCGGTGTCGAAACTTAGAAGAACTCAACTCTAATTTTCGTCATTTTAGTTTAAATGATGAAACTCTAAATTATTTACGGCAGCTGACAGCCGGTGTGCGCTGAAGCTTGTGTTGTCATCAATCACTTCCTTATTCCTAAACGTGTGTCACAAACTGAATGAATTTGGAAGTTCTACATCTTTGACAACCCACTGGATTTTCATTCTACAGAGGAAAATATTTGGATAACGATGAATCAGCAGAACAAATCCAGCCATGATCCACAATTAAAAACTGATGTATTTTTACCATTTGTTACAATTTGCCAAAAAAGATATTGGACAGTTTTTTCGCTTAGAACACAAGAGATAAGTAATGGGTATGTCCAGGAGTGTGAATTCAATTATGGTAGCTCCAAAACGGTTTGTCGCTACATTCACAAATTATAGTTGTGGATCAACAAAAAACCACTGACGATGAATATTTGGGTCTCGCAACTGTGTTCAGTTAAGTTGTGTAGCTGACAAGATGTAGCCGTTTTAAATTTCTGTTTTAATGAATAAATCTTCTTGAATTTGTGACCAGAATCGACCAACTGGTCAGATTTAAGTTTAAAGTCCTATTTTGCCATACACTCATTAATAAAATCTCCCATGTAATTGAAATAAATACACAGTCAATATTAAGCTAACTCCAACAGCCTTCTAACAAATAAGCAGAAACAGGATTTGGTAATGTTCACCTGAGCAAATATGTACAAAAGTTATGCTGATGACACTCTGACCTCAAAGTTCATGGGACTACTACAAATTATTGTTGTTGTACTATGGACCAGACAAGTTGCAACCAGAGAAGCGTGGGTTTGAACATCTAAGTGGCGAGATGAGGCTTTTAGTTGTCCATGGCACAAGTCAGAAATATCGCGTTATGTCCGTTATACAGGTTGCAAAGCCATGATGACGTGTGTGCAGAAGATTTACTGGCAAAATACTCAAGTTGCTGCAACTGGCTGTTGCTGCAGCAACTGGTCTGATACGACGGTAACTTCATCTGCTATTTAGAAGTGATCTTAATGATTACCCAAAATGTAAATCAATATTGTTGTTTTAAATCTGACATGAAAACTACGACCAAAACCTAACCATTTGTTAACGTTCGACTTCTGATCAACCGACGCATGAATCAGTGCTGAACGTTAGGAGAGTTTGCTTGAAATAAGTTGAACATCCCCTATAACCGATTTTTGTATTCTCTTTTCCAAATAAGTTTCATACAGATCCCTAGGGAAGTAAGCATTATACCTGGATTTATTTTAGTGAAGCTTCTTAAAAGTAAATATCCGTTCCGTAATCGGAACTAGAACTCCAGTCACGTAATTGTGTAGCAATTGTTCTTGTACTTGGATATAACAATTGTACTAACAGCTGAAACTGACAGGACAGTTACTGCATCGTTTCTCAGGGCGATTGAGCAACCTGATCAACTGTCACATATAAAGGTGTTTGAGAATCCCTATACACTGACTTCACAATTGTTAATGTGAAGTCACTGGTGCGGTGATGAATGCGGTTGAATCATAAATGCACGGTCGAGTTTCAACTCCAAGATGTGACACTGCTGATAACCATTTAAAAATTGTCTCACTTTTTTATATTATTTCAAAACAAGATGGCTGGAATGTCTGTTTGAATGCGCCGTATATCTTCTTGTTATCTGTTTACAGGGGCTACAGTTCATGCAAATATGCCATGTTGCAGAGATGGCGACTAGCTCAAGTCCATAGCAAATGAATTTGGTGTAAAATTGCCAATTATATTAAAAATGACGTTATTACTTAATCTTGGGGTATAATTGGAAAGGCGGTCGAACACTTCCTGCTCGACGGGGAGTTATACATTATTATGTAGGAATTCGGACGAACTATGTACAACTCACAAATTATTCGTGCCATGTGTAAAAAGTAGAAGTGACGTGTTCCTTTCGTGAGGTGGTTCCGAATTCCCCTCGGAGTTAACAGGGACGCAGAACTGTTGAATGTCATTAGGCGCACTGCCTAGTCGGTCTTCGTTCGTTAGTGAGATGAAAAATGACGTGCGATTCTGGTCTGGTTCGCAGACATTAATACGCTCACAGCTCACTTTACTACCGAACCAAAAGTATGTACCATACACGACCAAAACTATCCGGTAAGGGCTCTTTTAAAAGTTACTATCTGTTGAACAAATTATTTGGTTACATTTGCTAATATAAGCTTCATCTGAATAAACAGGAAAAGACGATTGAGCAGTGATAGTATGTACCAACTTTGCTCGAACTGCACGCGCCGGATGTTTTTCAAGTTTTCTTCATGGAGATGATGGAGACAAACTGTACACCAAATCCTGTAATGAAACTTCTGTTGCCTGGTTTATGAAGTATTTCTACGGTATTGTAGAAATTGCCGCCATAAAGATTGTAAATAGCTCTCCTGATATAGTTTAAACCGCGTAACCAGTTTTTATTTTAGGATAGCAATTTCCTTCAGCTAGGCTGCATACTTAAAACACCAGTATATTACACAGCATTGCGGAATCACTAAGGTGCCACTGGATAACTTAGTGGGTCACGATTGTTAGAGTCCGACAACAGAATAATGTGCATCTCTCTGAACAACAAGGGATCAGCTCCATGTCCTGTTTTCCAATTTGACTTGAGTCAAAATAACTTACATTTACACGTTAATGTGTTACAGATGAGTGCCTGAAACATAGTGCCCTTTCACATTCATGGCGGTCGTCAGACAGATCGCGTATATCCCATCAGAGGATCAACGCCAGACACATAAATCAAGGAAAATTATCTCCTTTATATTGGCAGCAATAATGAGCACATAATTTTACACTCGATAACTGTCTCAAATTGAAAACATTCTATAGTAAAATGGCCTAACCACTAAGCGCGCACACAGTTGTCACTCGATCAGTTAGCATATGTTGGAGCTACAACAAATTTCACTCTTGAAATCTCTACTAGACAATATTGTGAACTGTAGTTTTGCTAGCCTATCTTGTCGCACCGTATTGAGTGCGTACCGCTGAGATGAGAACTACAAAACAAACTGGTTAGTAGAATCCACGACCTCCACTTAATTGAGACTATATCTAATACATTGAATATGCTCGATTTCGTGATCGCAAGATATGCGTAACAAATAAGCTCGTTTTCGGCGTTTCTTCATCAGTTTAACTACAAAACAGGGGTTCACTGGGAGTGATGGATTCCTTAGCACGGGAGCACGAGATGTCAGTCATAATTGTCTGTCTGGTTTGATTCATCGGATTTAGTTACATAACGTTGGTCACGTGAAGTGCGCGAAGTTCGCGGAAAAATCCGTGACATTTATGCAATCATTCTATACTGCGGTTACATGCATGGCTGTAGAAATTGCAATGTTTTGATTAACTGTTTTGGGCCACAGAGTGATGGTAAATATAAGTACATTACAATGAACCCTTTAGATGAGACCCAATTGTGAAAACTCAGGGCTTCGGCTGGATTCGAACCAACGACAGAAACACCATACCTCAATGCAGCAAGCGCTCTACCAGCTGAGCTACGAAGCCACGCCGGGAGCTCGGAAATTTCACATTTGGACTCGGTTACACACCCGTCCCATTGTCTCATATGGAATCCACTAAATGATCCAGAGGATCGACTGCCCCGGCAGGATTTTTCAAACAGTTCACGCTGGAATCCACCAACGCCACTGTTGAGCGTGGAACTTGTATTACTAATAAGTAGTGCGGCATATTTATGAATTTAGATCAGACCCATCTAAATTCATAAATCTACCGCACTACTTATTAGTAATAAACCCTTTGATTGCCTGTATACGACCTTTGACCTATATCGGTTGTATGTCACAAATTTGATCGATTGGCCCACGATTTAGTTGGACTGATCAGCTAGTTTGACTAGCTCAGAGGTGCGGCTACCATAAATCAACGACGCCTTCTCGATCCTCATATTAGCGACATAAGTTTATGCTACCAATTGTGTTTGGATAGTTGGTGGCATGTTGTCCGGCCTACGTAGCTCAAGCCATAGAAAGAGACAAAACGGTAAACACAAATAGCGAGTATGAACAGTGGAGTAGCAACACTGTTGTGGAAGTAAAATGAACTTGTAGTTGAGATGTAAAGTATGTTTTAATAATCGCCAGACCAAGTCACTTGGTTTTGCTTTCGACAAAGAAACGCAAAGGACTGTTCTGCTGTTTGTAGACTGTCTACCCTTACGTTCAGTAACATTAGTATCCCTAGGAATAAACAATTCCGGATAGCCGCTTTTAATGCATGTATTAAGCAACAACTCTCTATCGTCTCCGGTGGTGTCGTCCGAACATACTTTCGCAGTCCTGTCTATCAGACAACAAATTAGATTGCTTTTTTGTTTTAGTGGTACAAAACTGCGGACGTGTGTATACTGGCTCCTCCAGGTAGCTTCACAATACGCCTTCCGTTGTATCGTGCCATCCTCGCGAGGAAACGTGAGCAAATCTAGGAACGTAACACTTGCAAGCGATTAGGATTCTTGGGTAAAATGAATGTTTTTATGGTCAGAATAGAAATGCGAACGGATCGCACAGAGGTTTTTAGATTCATCTGCAACATAGATGATAACATCCGACAATTTTTATTTGGCCAACTAATGAACCACCACTGCAGCTCTATTATGATGAAAGCCAATAATGGACCTAAAGGTGACCGCATTACCAGTCCGTCATTTTAACGGCATAGTTTGCCGAAGAAATTAGACTGATTGTTGTATATGCAGCGATATAGTAACCGTATTAGTTCCTCTGCTGGTAGTCCCACAATTATATTACTGCTTTCAATGAACCGTTCGTGAAACGTTATCGTTTCAATGAGTGAGACACTGATGAAAGGAATTCTGACATCAGTGGAGAATAAACGCTTGCATGTTATGTTCATCCGTTTTAAAGTTCGAAAATGCGAAGGAATTACTCAAGCTATGATTCGCTATTTTTTTCTTAACTGGCTGTAACGGCGTGAACAGCCACTTTGCCGTTGCGCACTACAGGCAATTGCACATTTCTGAAACCGGTTACAGTTCTACACTGTTTTTACCTACCTCGAGTTAGCAGTAGAGTGTAGGAATTACGAGGCTTACTGGTCTGCTATTTTTAAAGGCTGTTGAACTTAACAGACCTGTTTGTTCCATACATCTAAGTGTTTTTTGTTTACTTTGCAATAACTTCTGTCAGCGCAGAAAGAAGACATGTTGCGACATGTTAACATTTCGTTTACTCTCATCAGTCGCAAACGTAAAACATGCAAGTTATATATGACAGACAATTAGAGATAGACAGGGTATGGACACGCATACAATCATACCACGTAATATGTCATCACCACCGCGGCAACCCTATAGGTTGCTCCAACCACTTTTGTGCACATAATACCGGCTGGTGAGCTCTAATCAGCATGGCTTCGCTAAAGGCCAGTAGCTTCGGGTTCTGATGACGTAACAATATTTTGAAAGAGTTAAGTGGGACCACCTGGTGACCTGTTATCATGAGGTGTCTGGCAATCGATGATGCGGGGCTTCGAATAACAGATTCACCGGTTTCCCGTTGTTGTGTCATGCGCTGTTTTAACCAGTTTGGGACGTGGTCGGTCTGTTCTGCCTATGTAACTGTCACTGCAACTGCAGGCGAACCGATAGACAACGTGAGAGGCAGAATGGTCAGACAGACTGCCTTCGCGATTTTGTAGAGCGAGTCCTTTGGTGGTTTGAACCAAGCGTAATTGGGCAGCCGCATACGTACGGGATAGGGCACACTTCAGTTTGTGCTTAATGACGTTCGCCAGTTGATCGCCTTTGAATTGCAAAAATAGAAATGTCTTTCTTTTGAGCTGTTTGCACTGGTCCATTGCATTTGGACGCCTTGCTGTGAATATCTACGAACTTTTCAGTATGTCCGTTTGCCAGCAGCATTTTTCTCAACATTTCTTTTGTGTTGTTCTTGCCACTTTGTTTGCTTACAGGTGTTGTTGTATCTCTAAACAGAGCATGTATTTTACATGGGTGGTCGGCTATCTCTAAGATGACGATTCCGAAGTCTTTGCCTGGTATGGGTATCACTAAGTTTTCATTCTATCTCCACCATTTCAATGAAGCCCATAGCTCTCCCTTCATTAGGTTTCTAGCTACCGATCTTCGGGTCAGATTGATATAACAAGACTGAACTTTGAGCATCTCAGTATTAAAAGATGACGATGGTTTCATATCTCTTCAATGATCATAAAGACTTTTGAGTTGGGTTTCTCAATCGAACTGCATAAATCTAGTTTTAGGGGCACCAGAAACTCAGCCCTAGCTTTACTAACTCAAGAGCAACCGTATCCAAAAGTTAGGAGAAACCAAGCATGTACTGCTCAGAATTTATCGGAAATTAAGGCATACGCCACTGTTTGTCTAACGTTATTCTGGAACTTATTTCTATTCTCGGACGTTACTTTTGTTAGTGTCAACTTAGCGCTCATCTATTTGTGGTCCAGTCCACATCGTTTGCTCAGTAACGCGTTTTTTCGTTCAGAACCAGGCATTTTAGTGCCGTTCCCGTAACGTTAACGTGATTTTGTCTAAAGTTGGTCCAGAACATACCACACTTGGTAATTACGGCGGGGTCTTTTGGGTGTTGCAACTGCGTGAATACGTCAGCAGAAGTCAGCAGAAGAAAATGGACTTTCATTAAAAGTAACGATAATTATTTTTTGTGATTGCATGAATCACGCATGCCAATATACCTTTCTACGTATGCAATAGTTTGCCAGTGGCCGATAGACTTTGCTAAGTCAGTCTGAAGCGAGTTGCTTATTATCCATTGTGGTCAAGAAGCGGTAGCAATTGAAGTGCCGTTCACCATTTCGAAAGACCACAACTTCCAGACTGCAATCATTTCAACATTACAGGTGGTGACAATATTATATCACTAACGAGTGATCGGGGATTTGGTCAATTTCAAGTTGAACATCACCACAATTGATGTCAGCTGCCGCATTCCCATCTTCTATCGAGAGGATTGGGCAACTTAATCATTACTCACAAGCGAAAGTGGTTGAGCGTTCACATATGATAATTCGGTCGTGCCTAACGTGAGGTCAATGGCGCATTGGTAAACACGGTTGCTTCACGAACAGCGTAGACGTAGTTTTAGTCCCGGCAGTGGCGATGATATGCACTACTGACGAGCTCTAATGAGAGCGAAACTCGAGTCTGGTGCTTCTTTTCAAAAGGGGCCGACTGGATACTCTTTGGGAATGCGGCATCTTCGATCAGTTGTTGGTGCTGTTCAACTTGAAACATATCAGGCTGGTGTAAGGCTAACATTTCAAACATTGTGGTTGGACACGTTTGCCCACTATCCACTCTGTTGTGGGGTTATTAGTTAACGGGGCATTTGATTAGTTGTCTATCGTTTACATTTTACCCGTTGTATAACAGACTGCACGAAACTTCCAAAAAGACACACTTCCTATTCATGGTGATTAAGCGAGAGAATATATACGAAACTGTGTCTGAAGTCCGTTGAGTGTAGCAAACAGAGATTGGGAGAATGGAGTTGTCACGATTATTACAACGTAGGAAGCAATTGAGAGCATTCATCACACGGTATCTGTTTGAGAATGAGGAAACTTAATTGTATGAACAAAAAATAAACAGTAGTATTTTTGTATGTGTATATCAAACACTGCAATGCCAATTAACTATCGTCTAAGTGTGTTACCGAGTGTGGAAAAATGAATACATGAGTGATCAACCCACTTATCTAATGAGCAACGCTGAATCTTTCTGAATGTTTCGAGTTAGTACAGAATTATCACTGGTTTTGTTTCGTCAATGCCAGGTGATTAATCAAGTTTACTCAACAGGCTGCTCATCAACGTCCAAAACAGTGCCGGATTGGTCGAGTGAAATTTGATATCTCCGCTTGAAGCTAAAGTCTTTATCACTCAGTGATAAATTGAAGTTATCCGCTGGTATTTGTATTTCCTCCATAAACGATCGAGTTTCTTCAATAACAGACGCATATGAATGTGGCTACACACGCCGAAATGCTACAATTTTTATGGTGTCACTGGTGTGCTTTCCACGGTTGCCTCATTAGAAATTGGTCCGACCGCTGTAATATTGCGCATCTTCGATGAACTTTAGCGAAAGCGAAGCTCAAATCATATGTTTCTTCTCAATGGTTACTAGTACAAATCTAATTCCAGATGTGGAGTGTCTGGTCGAACATAATTGTTGTTTTAATTGAGCTGGTCAGCTCACTTGATGATAATCAGTACATCGTGATTTACCGCAGATTGCACGCGACAAAATATCACGGCGTTAGTAAACTAAAGCTGACTGCGAGTCTAGAAAAGATGTTACATTCAGGAAGAACAGTTAAACACTGTCGGTAGCGGAACAGAAAAATACTGACCTGATGTAGCAAACATAACCAAAAAATTAATTTAGAAAATGGAGAAAAAGCTAACCTATGTTTATAAAATATTCATCCGGAGACTACAATTTCTAGCTAACACTTCAAGAATAATGGCAGAAACTTCCAGTCAAACATGAATTTCGTTAACTTCTCATGCAGAAAGAAATACTCTGGCTTACGGGAATGCTAGTTGTATACGTTTGTCCTGGCAACATAAGGACCAGGTTTCCTGTATTACCTACGCTCCCGCTCAGCAATACCTGTTGACATCAGGAGAACAAGAATTTGAGAAATAAAACTTAGCTTTTCTACTTGATCATCAGATTAAATTCTGCATAATGAATATAAATGCAATATCTATGGTAGACAAGAAATGAATATTTCGGACTAGAGGTTTACTAGCAAATCCACATTGTTCCAATTTGTGGGTTCGATTGATCGTGAACAGGGGAATAATAACTGTCCGTAAGATATTAATTCGGGCCCAGAGATCAAGGTTGCACAATGAATTAATATTGCCCTACAGTAGGAATTTTCATTGTACTTTGTCGACTTCTGGTCAGTCACAAAGCTATTGGGAAAACATTTTTCCTACGGTGGCAGATTTCGCTGCATCTCTAGTGATGCTTACCGCGGACGAACTAAAATATAAAAACGTCCAAACCACAAAACAATCACAAAGGGTCCAAGTTCAAAACCAGTTCGGTTGCCACCATCGCAGCATCAACAATACAAACATTTCCTTTTTACCCACAAATTGGGGTGACGGCGTCAGATTGCAGTGGACTTGGTATATCGTAGGAAACGTTTTTTTCGAGTGGCGAATAGAACACGAAATGACTTTGGTGAGTCAATCACATGCTGCGTCATCGGGTGTTGCTTGGCCATCGATTACGCTGGCTCTTTCCGGATGTTTGCTGTCGAGCTGCCTGATAATGTGATCGTTTGTTGAACCCATTTTGGTAGTCGGTCGGCAAACGTGGTTCCAACCTGGCGCTCAGATTTGCCAACACAGGATGCTCCGCCTACGCATTCATATATTTCGTTTGATTTGGCGAACTGATGCGTCGATTGCTTAACCGAAGGCATGGGAACTCGGGCCGTTCTGTACACGATCACGAGGTGCATATGTGCGCCGACGTAGTACAGTATGGCTTGGGTAGATATAAGAGGAACTGCAGTCCACGATTAATAACGTAATCATCAGTTATCTTCGTAACTCTTGGGGTGATGCTTAATGTTATGTTTGAGAAATAAATGAAAGTTTTGTTTTAGTTAAAATAATATTCAGATGGTTTTTTTTTATTCTTGAGGTACTAACTCAGTTAATTTTGAATCTAATGGCTCATGCATCAAAATTTGGATTTACTCCGAAACATCATGTTTCTCAGTATCTTCTCTCGTGAATATTTCGACTGACCAAATGATTGTAATGAGATTACGGGCCCCAGTAATATGTTGTAGTTTGGTACTTCATAACTCATGTACGTTTCAGAGATACGGACTATTTTCAGATAAGACTCAATTGTGAAAACTCAGGGCTTCGTCTGGATTCGAACCAGCGGCAGAAACACCATATTTGAACGCAGCAAGCGATCTACCAGCTGAGCTACGAAGCCACGCCAAGTGCCCGAAAATTTCACATTTGGACTCGGTCACCCACTCGTTCTACTGTCTCATATGGAATCCACCAAATGACCCAAGGGATCAACTGCCCCGACAGGATTTCTCGAACAGTTCATGTTGGACTATTTATCTGAAAACTTTGTTGAATATTCAAAAAATATTTCATCCGCGTGCCAATTTTCCGCGTACAAAATGCGGGACAGGTCGTTTTTCGAAATTATTATGTTACTATGACGGTTAATTCAATTGTACAATGGGTAAGGCAGCACAGCTTGTTGGCGTGACGAATATTGGGGACTAAACTTAAACTCCAGGTTCTGTTTATAATGTTGAATGCTTCGGACATTAAGCATACGGTTATTCCCTCAAATTTGGCCGATTTTCGCGAGCGTGTTACAAACGTTGAAAGTAGCTGCCTTGTTCTAAATCTAACCTATTGAAAAATTCTGCAAAACTGATGCTACGTTCCAGGAAAGAGTAAACTGCCAACTTTGTGTGAAGTAATACACAATCCTTGGTGTTCTTGCTTAGTGCGTGAACTGAAAAGCGTGTTTATGTCCACAATTCTAGATATCGTACATGAACTCCCTCCAAGATTACTGTCAGCTGGTTTGACTTGGCCTTTAGTTACACATGTTTCAAGTACAGAAAGATAACGGTTCGTTTTCCAGTTCACCTTTTAGCCCAACCGAATCTTGTAAAGTGTCGTACGCATTAATGATAACGTGTAATTCATTTGCTTGATAACATCATGATGATAAATGCTAACATTTTTGTGAACCGATGGTGAATGAACGGTACTGCGGAACTGCGGACCAACTGCGCAACAACAAACAACCATTTGTACATAACGGCAAAACTCCCTGACAAATGTACACATCAATTCAATTCAATTGATGTAAGTTGATCACTGAAGCGTTTTTCGCTATTGGTGTGAATATTCGCGTCCTCACGTATTACGGTGAAGATGAACAAACAATCTGATTTTGAAGATAACATTTGTTCAACTTACATACATAATGCCATAAACGTTGCACACATGAGTCCCGTTTATTAACCCCGTATCTATAAAGGATGTAAAAGCATCTGGAGTGCAAATCAAATGAAATTCTGCTCAGTTTTTAGTGGCAACCATGAATTTAACCACGTCACTTCCTGCTTGAAAACCTCATATATTTCCAAACATGATGTATATGTTCAGTCGCCCACAAAAAAATCAATAGTTTACAAAATTCATCAATGAATCATTCATTTAGATAGTCGAAATACTGATATTGAATTTTCGTTTGTTCCAGGAGGGTTGTTAATCAACAGCGGACAAATGATAGCTCTTAGATGTGTTGTACTTCTTAGCACCAGAGGGATTGTTACGGTTTTCCAACTGTCTCGTTTAATAAATGGATGTCGGATTCAGTAAGTTTTACTATATACGAGCGACTCTCAGTTTACTCGGCGTGTCAGTTCGAGATATCCTGAGAAAACGCATGAGTTTTAAACAAATTGCGACTTGAAAAACTGAAAATATTTGATATGTCGCACAAACCGTTCACTCTTCACTTTCTCAGAACTAAATTGATGCCAGAAAGTTAATCTGGACGCGTCATGAGAAGCTGTTTTTTAAAATTTCCAGCAAATCAATTCATATGTTAAAACTGCGCCTGACGCTGCAAAGAGACTTTATGTAAAGGTATATATTGGACGTTAGTCAGTAAAGTTGTTGCTAGATCAGAAGCGCATTGATGCATTCTGGAATGGAATAACCCTGTGAAAAACCGAACAATTGTATCACATTCCAAATGGTACACCCTCATCACTTCCAAGTAATATTACACCTTCGACTTTATTCTTCCAAATTTGCTGAAAATCTTAAAGGAAATACTGTTTTTCCAGCGGATTTCCCTTGAGAGTTAGATTCTGGTTTCAGCATTGCGTAACCATATCACATCCGAAAACATAGTTCTTACTTTGAGCCTTTCATGGCGATCGTTTTGAAAACGGTCCATGGTAACCATGACCAAACACACTTATTCCATCAGCTCGAATCTTTTAAAAGAAGCTACACTGATATACTCAGCCGAGGGCAACAAAACCAAACTACACGTGAACAGCAGACAATAACCTGATTAGTGGTGCGCAAGCAATTGTCAAACGCTGGTGTAACTGGAGTATAACTGGAGTGTAAGTGGAGTTTATCACGTCACGTCATTCGTAGTTAAAATGATGTGTTCGATTAAAATGCCAGAAACATGGCTCACTATTTATTCGCATCTCTACCACAATGGTGATGGGTTACTTATTTATTGGGGATTAACCTTAAACTCCATATATTGCATGGTTAAAAACTGCGTAAGCTGTTCACACAAAATATGTCCGTTATTGAAAATCTTACGAGCCGGTTTGTGCACATGTTACTTTTGTATGCTGTCGCTTCACTTACGGCAACACTAATGAAACAACTCGTAAGTATTTATACATACAAATATACTTATGCATATTTGGGTTGCCAAGACGTCGAAGAAACGGCTAGCAGTTAGTGTACAGTCCAGTAATTACAAACGATGCAATGGCTACAGCCCAATAACATTGAGCTACGAGATTGCTAAACTAAACAAACAGCGAGTGGAGTACATTAAAACAAAAAGTCGGAATAATTTCACAAAAGAGTGAGTGCTTTAAGGTTTTCTGAATGATTCACTCAGAAGTCACTCAGTAAAACGCGATCTTCATTATCCAGATCACACCGTTAGGCATCGCTTGGGTGTTCCAGTCTTCAACAGAAATTCCAACCTGGAACGCGGTGAAGTTTTCCCGTAAACATCCTACGTACTTTGCCTCGTTCCATCCGTTTCGCTGACGTTCCTTATGTTAGATTATCGCCTGCATTAATTTGTTGGTTGTGACAGTTGTACTCAACGATGTCGCTGTTGTCCACAATCCACCCGCTGTGGACTGTGACCAGATATTCTACTGACTGTCAGAATAGTTGTCTTCCTGATGCATGAAACCAAATGAGAACTTGTAAGTGTAAAGGCACATTAACATACAATTCAACAGCGGTTCAGCTGTATGCTGACAACACAGATGGAATGGTGCTATCACCAGCTTCCAAAGTTTGAATGATAAGCTTCTGAATGAGTTAAAATTTCGTTAGAACTGTAATTATGAGAGTGCGTCTTAGCTTGTACTCCGTCCAAATCTATGTGAAGACATTAGTTAACACGGTTTTGAAGGATCAGACTGCTGGAATCAAACATACGTCAGGTTTAATTATCTGTCACATCGTTCCGACTTCTCACCCCCAGATGCCATTTTGAGCACTTTCTCTTTATCTTATGTATATGTCATTCGATGTGTCAAAAGGAAAACGGAGCACAGCTAGAAAATACATGTTTAGTGGAACTAAATGCTTCGTTGTAGAGCACAGTCGCTGACTAGTTATGAGACCGGACAATTTAATCAGCAGCCACGCAATAAGGTGATCGACAATACGTGAAACATCAAAACTATTCAGTGTTCTCGGCGTATCGAGTCGGCTTTTCTGAGTGACAATGCTAAACATTTAAAGTGTAAAATGCCAGACAAGTGGAAACAAAAAATGTGGACCATTACTGAGTTCTACAGGGTTGGGCTGTTCTACATTGATCGTCACTAACACAGACTTCTTAAGCCGGTCGAAAATAACGTCGGATTCAAATCTCAGTCGTGTTGTAGCGTGATGACAGTATGTGTCTCTTCTCCGACTGTCAGCTAAACTATAGCCTGCGGTCTTAGGAGAAGGCTGCATGCACTACTACGTTAGTGACTTCACGTTGGCAGAAACTAATGTTTTCTCTCATCTGTTACATTGTATAACATCAGGTGGAAACAGGCTTCCCTGAGTACAGGATCATTTTGCTTGGTTTTATGTGGGGAGCACCTAAGACTGATGGAAACCAATGGAGTTGCGTGAGAGGCATTGAGTGAACCAATTCTGTGAAATGGTTTGAGAAGGGCAATGGGACTTCATCCTGACTGATCTACGACAGTGTTTGCTATGAGATTACTCTTACTGTGAAATTGTCCTGAGGACTGGACGACTGCCATGCAAATATGAATGCTCACACGATGATGTGAAGGAGTGGAAACTAACTGGGCAATACTGCCTAAACAGCCGTATGTAGCTTTGAAAACGGATGAGCACGGTTGAACTGAGTTGCCAGCAGGCTGTTCAGATATGACCCTTAAACAAACGTCAATAATTCAAAGCAAGGTTCACTCGATACTCGGAAAGTTACTGTTCACAAATTTTTATTTTGTGACTCAGCGCGAAGATGAAAAATGCAATATTTAAAAGGAAACTGTTTTATACAATAGTGTTTGGCTACTTCACAATTTTACGTAAGCATACTTACTCTCCCTCAGTCGCCATTTGTCCACATATTGACTGCAATATTAGAGTCAATAATCAATACCGAGAGGGCTCCCAAACAAAATTTCTGACATTTCCAGCGTTTGTTTGAGTAGGAGTAAGTATGGACGATCAGATGTGTGATTATCTCCTGCTGTTCCGAGTGGTCAGATTCAAATTTGAGCCATAATATGCATCACACTAATATCAGTTTCTAAGATAATCTGCATGCTAAACTCGCCGCCTATCCTTGGTCAGATCATCGACACTGTATCATCTAGACAATCAGTTTATGCCAAGATACCGGCCGTGGTTGAACCAATTCAGTTGTGAACGCTATGCACTCGGAGACAAAAAGCCAACTTTTACTAAAAATGTGAACTTAGTTGGTCTTGTGTAAGTTAACGATGTACTCGCGGTCATCGCGTAGCCAAACTGGGTTTTGTTTCCTGTGAGTGAGATGAATTGGACCCAATTCAACCCCCGAAAAGTGTCCCATGTATTCAGCATGGGGGTTTGTTTCACCAAACAATCAATTACTACGTACAGTTCGTGAATCGTAAGAGTGGGCCCTGGATAACAGTGATTCATGGCGGTCTCCTTCTAAGGAATGTTATGATATATTGTAGCGAAAAGGCGTCCAATAAAGCACAATCGTTATTGTCCAACACGCTAGTTAGCATGCTACACGCGCGCTTGCATATATGAGTCAGCATTTCAGTCCACAACATCACCAGGTTTCCGCTCACGCTTCACGTGCATTTCTGCCCGGTATATGTGTGTGATCGGCGCCGTCTATCTGGGGGTTTTCCGCCTACCATTCTTCGTCTGTTGGTCCGATTCCGTTGAGTGATGGCTCGCTCGGTCGCTCATGTTGTCCTCCATCTACGCACAATGGGCTTTGATTGTATTCCACGGGTGTCGATATATTTCTGCGAGTGTTGGAATAATTACGCCTCCGATTTGGTCGTCCATTCTATTTTGGCTGCCATGTCTCGTCCGTTGGTCCGATCCGGTCGAGCGATGACTCATCCGATTGCACCGTTGTCCGCCATCCGCGTTAAAGTATTCCACCGAGTGGTACTTATGCGTTAATCACAGACAGTGATGGCAAAATTTCCCTACAAGTAAGAGTTAACATACAACGACCAACGACGGGCAACTTTTGCACGGTATCTACTGAATAACCGCCAGAATCGATCAGGCGAACAAAGCTGCCCGTAGCCGCTCACCTAAAAGGACGAATGAGTGAACCACGTGATCCTAACCGTCTCACCTAACAGGTGGTTGCAGTTCGTTCGATTAGTTGCAACAGGCTGAATTTTGGTATGTTAAATCAACAGACCCTTACTTTGGATGACTCTTCACCTACGTGGTTTTGAACATTTTCGAGTGTAGATGTGCACCAAACACTATATTCATAGTACTAGACCGTTAGATAAACAATTTGCCAGATGTCCGTTAGACCGTCTGTAATGTAACTGTTCAGTCAATCAGGTATACTGCTCCTTAGCTGATAAATGAAAGGTTTGCGAGACAACTTGGCACCGCGCACCATCAAACAGAAATAAAAAGACTTAACTAAATTTTGTTTTCCGAAAAATTGTGACGAAAATATCACTGAACGTTGTTGGGGTTTATTCACATATATTCACAGCTAGTATTATACATAGGAAAGCGGGTCATACGCCTTGTACACGAACATTATAGACAGGAAATTCAAAATCTGACAAATAGAACACTATTAATGGACAGTTCAGAACTAAGTTTTTGTAAATCCGGTCACGTTTAAAGTTCACGGATTCCACTATTGGATTGTTCCATTTTTTAACGATGTACAAAAATATGGCCAGAATTATTTTATTTCACCCGTTGCAAACGTTCGCTCGTTTTAATTCATAGTCAGAAAATTATCCAAGAATTTTCAACCATTACAAGCGCACAGTGAATGTGTTAAATTCGATGTGCATTTCTAACAGTGGAACGATTAATCATTTAGACAGCTGTAGTCAAGTAAAAGCTAAGTGGTACTTGTCCGATGAGCAACAAACCAACGACGATTTGTCAAATGCAAAGCTAGCGCTCGGAAAAGCTACTCCATCTCTTCCGTCAGAATTGGTTTGTTGTTGCAAAGTCTACCTTAGGTCATTGACCGTAATTCTATACTTTCAGTCTCTACTCACAAAGTTTTTGAAAAAGTTGACCGAAGGTTTTGCTCATTAATTCTTTACTGATTCTGGCGAGTTTACACGTAAATAGGATCGAGGTTCTTTTGGGGAATTGATATTAATTAGAAGTATTGAATGTGTTATGCATCACTGACATAATTAAATTTCCTGAAGCTGAAGCGCCTCCGCTTCGGAAATTCAGTAAAACTGACTGATCTCAACTAGCTAAAATGGTTCCTCATAGCACACGCCAGTTAACTGAAGTGCAATTGAATATAACTGGTCTGAATAAGAAAAAGTCGTAATTCGTGCTGAAATTAACCAATTTGGTAAGGGCCACTATGATGATCAAACGGTATTTCAGTCCGCCACTTATACGCGCAGTTCTCCGGACTCTATTTTGCTAAACTTCGTCAGCAGCATTATTTCAACCAAACCCAACGTTTTAAGATGGTTTCCCATTTTTCACAGCCCTCTGTGAGATTTGTAACTTTAGTATAACTATGTTTAATATAAAACAAGATGAACCGCAAATTTCTTAGGATGTAGAGATAAATACGTGATATATTGCGTTGCCTTGTAACAAGATGATTCCAACTGTTATGATGAAAACGGTTCATTTGACAACTGCTTCCGAATATCTTAATGTAATTAGATACACCCTGCGATTTCGGGGATGTAAAGCAACCGAGTAGAAATATATAAACGTGCACAGACTCTGTCTGTCCTAGCAACTGTAATGCTTTGTTTACTGCAGTAAGGGATTTCGGCTTTTATATGAATTGAACATCACCTACAATTGATCGCAATTGTCGCACTCCCACATACTTTCCAGTTAGCCCCTGCCGAACGGCAGAAACACTAAACTCGAGTTTTCCTCCCATTATAATAAGTCAGTAGTGTATATCCTTGCCACGATTTGGACTAAAAATCCGACCATGCTTTCGTAAGGCAACCGTACTGACTACTGCGCCATTGACCCCACATTAAACGCGACCGAATCATCACATGTGAACGCTCAACCACTTTCGCTTGTGGGTGATGATCAAGTAGCCCAATGTTTTGTTACACCGTGAGATAGTATCATGCCACTACGAGATTCTTAGTGATGTGCAAGAGGCTGCTGGATTTCGTAGACACACTTGATGTTGACCGAGTGTGTAAGCCAACATTCCAGGCTGACAGTGAATGAATAACAAAACCTTCATCATGCCGTGTATATCATGAAATTTTCCTCAAGTCTTCTCTCACTGGCCGAAAATGGCTACCTGTTTCTGATTACAGCGCTGTTCCTTATTGTATTTAATGCTCTAAAACTGAGTCAGATGATAGGACTGTTGGTGCCTTCCCTTCTACAGTTTTCGATGATATATTGAAAGTAGCTGGTCGTTATATTTTTAACCCGTGTTGACTGCCGTTCGCTGTGAGGGCTTCAGACATGACGCACATTTTGTTGTCAACCTTGAACATACTTTCAGAACTAACGTGAGTACTACTGATGGTTGGCGTTGACTTGGAGGAATAATATGGTCCCACCTTTTGGGTTATAATCAACACTTACTGTTCTTCTCAATACGACATTTATGTCCCCAGGTCAAAACTACTCAACTATGGATAGACAAATATGGCGGAATCGACGATGAAAATGCATGACCAGTTTGACTACTTTTCAGCTTTCTTCTTCCGGTAATTTGCGATTCACTTCAGAGTTGACAGTTTCCTTTCTAGGTTCTTCAATCGTACATGATTTATTCACGAAAAGTTTGCAGTTGATCTGCACACCAGTGAGACAGTTCACGTACACCACTCTGTGGTAGTACTCTGGTTGGGGCGATAGTTAGTGCTACGTTTTACCTCTGAAAGTAAATTCATGAGTATGGCTGAAACAGTGTAAGGCTCACTGCAACATGTTTTCAAGTTTACCAAAAAAAACCAATTACAAATAACTTAGCCAACTAGAATCGCGACAATTTCGAATTGGTTAGCTCCTACACGCGACAGCTTACAGTTACCAAATGTTGTGTACATATGTATTAGCAAAGATGGGCTGATGCTTTCCAGAAGTTTACTGTGAGGCTCTTCAATCCCAAGGAATCCTGTAGTTCAACAATTCGTAGGTGACAGTATCCTGTATAAAGTTAACTTATTTAAAACTGCTAACCGAAGGAACAGTTCAAATTGATCAGTAGTGCGAACTGTGCAAATTTTCAAGTTCTGAAGACCAGCATGATCAGCTACTCATAGTAGCTAGTCAAGCTTTTGAAATTAATATAATTTCGGCAGGTTCACGAACGACATTAAATTTAATGGTCAGTACTTTGGACGGTTGGTGTTCTATCCCAGTGAAAATGTTCTCAGAAACGAATTTTTGCCACAAGCTTTAGCTGACACTTCCGTCTGATTGATCCCTAATATTTCGTCCGTTTGAAGCCGCACCATATACATTCCATGAGTTGCTCATGAATTTGACAGTTTGAGATATGAAAATCAAGAATGTTGGATTCATCGAGGAAGGGGATGGAAATTTCACAAGCATTCATACATACCAATGTAGTGCGTTCACGTCTGTCACTGTTGTGGTCCAGAATGTCATTCGGTTTGAGGACTTACTGTGTAGTTGGTTTTAGGGAACCATATGCAAGAAAACATATATTTCAGTCGAATTTCGTAAAAACCGGGTTCAATCCTTTGCCAGAATTTCTACCTCATACTAGGGTTGGCAGCGCATAAGGGTGATTAAACTGTATTGTGGCAGGTCACAAACAGGAGGCGCAATACTGGGTGGATAGTTGGTGGGAATCTCAACGCTGATGGAGTAAAGTTTGAAAAAATCGAGGATCGCAAAAGTGCGCAACTAGGAAGCACGGACAATTCTTCTGAAGGAAGGGCTCTAAACCAGTGGTATTGAATAAGAAGAACCTAACATTTCCGAGGCAGTTATCTGACGGAGCCCCGTTGTCTTAAAGACCAATGGTTTTAAACGCTACTGTGATTTGTAGTTCCTAATTATACTCACTGTTATCCAAAATCCTGTGAAACATTTGTGTGACTACCCAGCACCTTTGCAGGTCATCTATAATAGGATCGCATGCAGCATATAACATGGAAGAATATACAATATAACCGTTAGGTTTATAAACTGTGCCATGAAGGTTTGTTGCTCATTTATCTTACTCATGTAGATCCAGTGTTTACAGAACATTTTTATGGAAACATCTTGTTGAGTGCCGACAAGCCTTTTGATCCCACTGGTCACTCAACTTAGGTTAATCAGTTCGGAAGTAAGCCGCTTTCCTGTGTTATCCAACATGCTGCTTTGTTTGTGAGTAACACGGTGTGCTTCATAGGCGCGGAAACTAAAGAGCGAGTCTCAACTCCGGGATGACCAGAAACGAGAAGGGACTACCGGAAATGTGTACATGTGCCGTGCGTGATGTGTCATCGTTTTTATCAAACATGGCAAGCTGACCTTGAAAAACCAGATTTTCGCGATCCATCATAAAATGCATGGCAGACCGATGACCCACAGTTTTGCCATTGGAATTCGTGCGGTCCGGTGCATGTGTACACATTGAAAGATGAGCGAATGAATAGTCGTGTGCACCTAGTCACAGTGCGAGTAAACGGTGAGTTGATTAACACAAAAATGGTACGTAGTCAAAGGGATGAAGACTTCTGATCACATTTTACCACAAGTTCTGGAGTTACTGCAAGGGTTTACTACAACGGATACAGTGTGATTGCATTGACGAAGTATGGTAGGAACGCTCTAATCAATAAGTGAAACTCAGTACCGGGGCCTCACCGTTCTCTAAATTCACGTTTTTTTGATGAAAAATGTATACTGAATGCGCAGTTTACTTTTTCTCCAAGCATAAAATATGCTGTGGTTGTGTCCATCCAGATTAGACCGGTTCCATCGAATATCGGCCATTCGAAAAGTTAAAATCAACCAGATGATCACTATGCGCGAGAAAAATTCATACAAGTAAAACTGTAGTGGGTGGAAAACAGAACCGAACCTTTAATAATGGGGTAAGACATTTTCCACACAAATGCCACCAGCTCTAATAATTTGTGTTCAGATGCAACTGAGAACCAAAACCAAAATTATACGGAATGAAGTGTTCAACCGAGCACTCACTAGTCCTGATCAGCCCTAACATAAATGGACGTTGCGATTTACCCTCAGCATCCGTGCATTTTTGGCAATTATGTAATGAACCCACACAAGTCACAATATTTTACTATATTTCTTTATTCGCTACGTTTGATTATCACTCAAGCTTATTGCACTTCAACCACGCACGTAGCTGAGCTGGCAAGCATTTGCCGCTTATCGACAATTTGTTTCAGTTACTGGTTCGAATCCAGCTGATGTCCAGTTGTTTCGCAATGAAGTTTTTTCTGAAATACAACAGTATTTTGAGTGTCTAATGAGAACAAGCTGGATTGATTGCTTTAGATAATAAAACAGGAATTAAACTTGATTTTCTGAGATTCTGGGGACTGCGCGGAGTTTATAGGACGACATCCAGCGAACAAAAGCTTGTGCAGCCTCGAGGCAAAAAGAAAAACCTGTCAATCGAAAATCAACCCAATCATTTTGTTTACAAAAGACGCCTTCCAAAATATCGGACAGCTTGACAAAATGTCCGAAGTAATAGAATAAATGCAAATCAGTCGTCAACCTTCCATACGTCTAAACAATAGTAATGTAAACGTATTAACTAGGTTGCACTTTTCAGGGTTGTGAAATACAAGGCACACATTCACAATGGCAAGAAGTAATTGCAACAATCAGTTCAAACATTCTGACGTTGTACACGTTGCGACTTACACTGAAATTCGACTTTACGTCAGAAGTTTGAGAAACAACATTCCTGAAAAGCAAATCGAGCATACATAATGATTCTTTTAAAATAGTATCATAACATAGCACGAGCAAAGGAAATTTACTTACTACAATACACAGATGGATATTGCATCCATAAGTATTTTAGTTTATAATGGAATGACAACTATTCTGCACGTCCTTCTATGAGACTGAAGAAAATACGCAAAAAATTATCTAGAAATGCACAAGGAATACTTAAGATTGTTAGAGAAAACCGTGTTTCAAATAACAACTACAGAGTGTGAAGACAATCTGTGCCACCGATGGTGGAGGAGCATCAAGAAGGCAGAATGAATGTTGATTGAATTTCTTGTTTTGCTCTTCTATCCAATGCCCATTTACACCTACAATTTAGAAACCTTGGCTAATGTTCGTACCATTTACTCCACTATGGAAAATTACAGTACTATGGCAAGATAAATACGAATGGTACTAGAAAGTGCTCACCTGAGTGGAAGTGGTAACTGTTGAGTCATGCTAGTAATGACGACTGATAGCATTTAAAGAGTTGTAGTGAAGGTTAATCCACGTATGTAGTATGTAAGCCTTTCTGTTCTGCAACAAAACAGCATTTCTTGACTAAAATCTTATATCGCTGACGATTGACTATGTGCCGATCTAAAGTTGACACATATTTCATCCATCAAGACTGTTCTGAGACTGTTTCGAAGAAATGTTTGGGGTTAGTAATTGAGATCATCTTTTGATAAATTCCCGCAAACTATCAAATTTTCCCCGGGCCTTCAACTATCGTACTGTCAACATACGAATACTGGTTAAAAGTGCTAACCTGCCAATTTATTCTGAAGAAAGTTAGTTGGTCAAGACACTCTTCAGTGAACGAAGGAGGAATATTCATTTAATCCTTTTTCGGCGTAAAACAAACCTCAAAATCATCTCGCATATTGAGGCATTTGGTCAATTTCATGTTGTTTTCCATACAACGATACACTTTTAATTTTTACTAATACACCGCGTAGTCTGTAATGTTATTGTAGAAGTTGTATAATGAGAACCGTTTGGTTACACTCCTATTCAATTTGGGCATTTCCAGCGTTCGCTTAGGCAAGAATAATTACAGATGACCGATTATGTAATTGATCCGTTTTGTTTTGAGTGGTCAAACTCGAATTTGTGGTTACAAGAAGGATTATCATAAGAGTCACTGTTCTGTCGTCACGCAATAGTCCACTGAGCCCTAGAAGAGGTTACACGTATGTATGTTTGATCACGGAGTTGCTTTTGGTTGTTGTCGGTTGATTCTGTTCCGTGAATATATTTTTCAGGAGAATGTTAAACGGGTCTTAAGGTAAAACCTGTTTTTGTAAATTACGAAAATTAAGAGACTACTCTATCGAGTCATTTATCATTCGTTGTGGAACTTATTAAGCTGTTGTATGAAGAAAAATTTCATCTGTTCTGTTACACAGAGCTGTTCAATGATAGCCATTCGAAGCATGTCAATTATACTATCATTCGTACGAATGGCAAACAGTTGAAAATAACTAACTCGAGCTGTAGTGCGCCAATTGGCATTGGTGCCATGCCAGTCATTATAAGTGGTAGCCCACACGTGAGCCACGACTGCCAAAGCTAGTGATGTAACTTTCACTCGGTCTATGCGTTTTAAGTGTTTTTATGTGACACTTGATCGATGTGGAAACGTACGTGAACAATATTCTGGTCGTTGGAGGTTAACACTCGTCCTGTATCATCAAACGAATGAGGGTGAGAGGGTATCTGTTGCGATAATCCGGTTATTTGACACCTAGCAATGAATGCAGCACATGGTTTGTATGTACATTAGACAACCACGGGTAAATTACTGATTATGCACCCATTCTCCGACACAAAACATACAGTGAGATGAGAACCAAAGCAGTCAGATAGGTTGCCATTGCCACCGTTGTACATACGCTATTGTGACAGATATAACTGAACATGCACTGTTTGACTACGTGTCTGTTTGTTGCTTCTGATATGCTCTATATCCTTCGAATAAAACGAGAAAGTGGACAATCATCTTATCTCTGAGTTCTGTATGGTGGAGGGAGGGGGTGTTGTTGATGATTCTGCAATTATAAACCACATATTAACTATTATCAGTTCAAGTTGAACATCACCCACAATTGATCGCAGCTGTCGCATTCCCATAGACAAGCTAGTCGACCCCTTTCGAAAAGAAGCACTAGACTCGAGGTTCGCCTCATTAAAGCCCGTCAGTAGTGCATATCCTTGCCACTGCCGGAAATAAAAGGTGGTTGGGCGTTCATACATGATAATTCGGTCGTGCCTAATGTGAGGTCAATGGCGCAGTGGTCAACAATGTTGACTCATGAAAGCGTGACCGGGGTTCAAATCACGACCGCAGCAAGGATATGCATTACTGGCGAGCTCTAATGAGAGCGAAACTTGAGTCTAGTGCATCTTTTCGAAAGGGGCCGACTAGCTTGTCTATGGGAATTCGACAGCTGCGATAAATTGTAGGTGATGTTCAATTTGAAATAAACCAAATCCCTCACTACTTATCAGTATTCTTAATTCGACGGCTTTGTTCTTACGTGCAAAAACGGGACTTGACTTCATTAGCAATTCCTTCCGTTCTACTGATATGTTGTCTTTCAGCCTCATTTGATATCTATTATATGCACTGGTTGGTTTGTACAATTTCTATCTTTGCACCTTATTGATTGACTGATCGTCATTCTTCGGTTTCCATGAACGATATTTCTTGTGAATGACAGCCTATTCGGGGTTGGTTTGTTGAACGGGTAACCGCTTAACACGCGAAGTTGGCATAAAGGCATCCCAGTTTGTTTGTGTAGTGCACAAAAAAGGATACCTTAAAAACGAACAACACGTACCAAAGTGCCTAGCGGTATTTTATGTTGTATTTATGACCGTATGTTGCAATAAATTGTGACATTCAGTCACGTTGTTTCAGCAATCGTTTATTTTGGACTACACTGAGCAGTGCACACAATTCTATATACGGTTATAATACCAAAAGTTACGTTCATTCACACAATGCTAACTCATCTACATCAAAACGCTGCTCCCTTTGCCCGTCTATTCAAAATAGACAAAGGAGCTCCCACGAGGTGTTACCATATAAATCTACTA